>MDKH01129191.1:0-15015 GCA_005239495.1 Nicotiana undulata | reverse complement strand
TATATATATATACATGAAGCGCTAGTAACACAGGGTCGGATGATTTTAGGGATTTATACACTTATAAATTGATTCATCAACTTATAACCTAGTGATGAATGAATGTTATATACATACACACTATAACATATACTATAATAAGTTATATATACGTTATAGTATTACAGTTAAGTGTATGTGTCTGTGTGTGTCAGTATATATATATATATATATATACACACACACACACACACACACACACACACACACACACTTTGATAGCCGTATATATGTATCAATCCCTCATTAAAATAACCCGATCACGTATTCCTAACGCTTCATTTTCTTATATATATGTATACATGAAGCGCTAGTAACACAGGGTCAGATGATTTTAGGGATTTATACACTTGTAAATTGATTCATCAACGTATAACATATTGATGAATGAATGTTATATACATACACACAACAACATATACTATAATAAGTTATATATAGTAAATATAAAAGTGATTTTTAATTTTGACCAATGTTGACCTGAAAAGAGACCAACTTTCATCACTAATTATCCAGAAATCAATATTAGCGACCAAATCTGGTCGCTAACTATAAATCAGATTTATTTTATATTTTATAAAATATTTAAAATAATAAGATAATTGTTGAACGTTAGAACTGGGTTCACGATTAGCGACCAAAGTTGGTCTCTATTTATTAAGTTGGTCGCTACTTTTAAATTTTATTTATTTAAATTTTATAATTATTTAAAATAATAATATAATTATTAAAATATTTATATCTGGGTCCCACTTTAGCGACCAAAGTTGGTCGCTAAATTTAATATTTCTTTGACCAAGCAAGTCTGACCAGTCCGGTCAATATTTTGACCAGATTATCGACCAAGTAGCGACCAATTGTGGTCGCTAATTATTTTACAATTATTTTATCCCGTTTAACGACCAAGTGTGGTCACTTTTTTTGACAGACCAATTTTGGTCGCCAATAGTTGGTCGCTTTTAGCCGGATTTTTAGTAGTGATTGTATACCGCAAATTATAACTTTTGCTCGGTTTAATGGTAGAACAGATCTTTGCATGTATCGAAGGAATCATTGCAACAAATTAGGAATAAATCATTTGAGCATTTGGGTTTAAAATAGGAGAATATTTTTTATTTGGTACAAAATAGGAAAGGACTGATACAAACGTGATTCATGGTCTATGATTCCGTTTATGGATCGGAATGTATATCCTTTGCAGCTAATTTTGGTAATACATTAATGCTACTAAGATGTTGTAATATTTTATCAAATATTGGACAGTTATGAACCTTCCCAATATTTATTTAGAGGTGGGCAAGATTAATTTGTGATCCTGACTGCAGAAGTCGTTGAAGCATTTAAAAGGTGAAAATCGTAGGACATGTCTTAAGGAAATATGTTTAGGATATGATGTTAAATGGGATGGTAAGGCGACGAATTAATAATTGAACTGTTGTTTGAAAAGGCATGACTCTTCATTCAGTTTAAACATGTGGTCTAGCGGTAGAAACTTGTGAATTTTTTTATCCTATTTTATTTTGCAAGAAAAAAATAAAAAAAAAAAGGTTAAGAAATGCCAAAATACAAGTATGAATAACCCAATGAGCTCTCGTACACAAGTGGTGCAAGGTCCTATTCTTCCACAAGTAAGAATTCTCAAGTTCAATTAAACTAATTATATCCAATATACTAATTTCTAAAACTACTTTTGGATAAATGTGTTGGGAATATATATGATGCATGGACATTTGTTGTTGCTTAGCTTAGTAAAAGTATGAGATCACCAATCCAAGCTTATACTTCTTGAAATATAAAGTTTGTCAATGTATTCGATGATTGGAAGGGAAGCATCAATGTATCTTCTCATTTCTCTCTCTGCTGAATCATCTGAGACATTAATTAGCAAGTAATTGATGAGGGAAATATATAATATTGGGAGAGGGAGAGGGAGAGGGAGAGCAGAAAGTAAAATTAGTTTACCGGTCTCATTTAGCTTCATCAGAAGTTGGTCCCTTGTTGGAAGAGCACACATACCAGCCGAGACAGCAGTTCTGACTGCCCATGTATGATAGGGTGCACAAACTTTTGCATACGCCATTGAAGCTGCTTCTTTCAGGGAATCCTCACTAAACACCAAATTAACATACATGCAAATTAGAATATTAACTTGCCCAAAAACAATTGTTCAAATATTAACTTTTTCTTTTCCTCCTCCCATCTTCCACGAAAAATCTTACCATTTTTTAGCTATCCAAGAATTTCACTAAACCCCAAATCCAACCATGTAAAAAAGAAAGTGAGAGATATGTTTTCATTGGCTATGATCAAAGTTCTAAAGGTTATAAATTATACTCCCTTCGTTTCAATTTATATGAACCCATTTGACTCGGTGCGGAGTTTAAGAAAAGAGATAAGACTTTTGAACTTGTGATGTAAAATGAGGCACATATATTTTGTGTGGCTATAATCATTGCATAAAAGTAAAATGTTTCCAAATAAGGAAAGAAGTCATTCTTTTTTACACAGACTTAAAAGAAAATAAGTTCACATAAATTGAAACGGAGGGAGTATAACCCAAGAAATGGCAAGGTCACCATAGAGATATTGAGTTTGATGAAGATAATGCTTGCGAAAAGAAAACTAAAGAGCAAGATTACTCTTTTAGTCCTTTCTTTGATGAAGATGATGATGAAGAAGTTGCGGAACAGCCTATCACACCACTTTCAATACCTCCAACACAAGTTCAAGAAGAAGATGAGTCAAGTTCAAGCTCTTCGAGTGAAATGCCTTAGAAAACTAAAAGTTTTCGCGAGTTGTATGAAAATACGGAAGTGGTAAGAGAAAATTTATATGATTTGATTCACTTTTGTTTGTTGGTGGATAGTGAGCCTTTAACTTATGAAGATACTGCCCAAAATGCCAAATGGAGAGATGCCACTGATGAAGAAATCAAGACAATAAAAAAGAATGATACTTGGGTATTGGCCACACTTCCAAAAGGCAAAAGTACCATTGGAGTCAAATGGGTGTACAACTTGAAGAAAAATTTCAAGGGTAAAGTAAAAAGATACAAAACAAGATTGGTTGCCAAAGGATACAAGCAAAAGGCCGGTATTGACTATAATGAGGTATTTGCACCGGTTGCTCGTTTGGAAATAATTCATTTTTTTTTGCAGCTCAAAATCAATGGAAACTTCATCAAATGGATGTGAAGTCGGCTTTCTTGAATAGTGTTTTGGAGGAAAAGGTTTACGTTGATCATCCTTTGGGATACAAGGTTGAAGGACATGAAAATAAAGGATTAAATGAAGAAACTCTTTATGGCTTGAAGCAAGCGCCATGAGCTTGCAATAGTAAAATTGATAGACATTTCCAAGTAAATGGTTTTTCAAAGTGTCCACGGCTTTTTCGTGTGTTTGTCATTTAATTTGGTTAAGGAGCTTGTTGGAGGAACTTCACCTACCACAGAAAAGATTTTTGTTGACGACAAATCGGCTATTGAAGTAGCCAAGAATTTGGTATTTCATAAAAGGAGCAAGCATAGTGATGCTAGGTATCACTTTATTAGAGATTGCATATCTAACAAAGTTATGGAGCTTGAGCACGTGAAATCACAAGACCAAATTGCGGATATTTTCACCAAGCCGTTGAAGATTGAGCTTTCTCAAAAGCTAAGGAAGGCTCGAAACAAGTTTAATATTGAAGTTTGAAAATAATAAACTTGTTTTTCATTTGTTCACATTTGTTTACATTTGTCTACATTAGTTCATGAACTAAAATATTAAGTTAGTACATGTATTAGAATATAAACACATTAATGTACATTGAAAGATACAATGTCTAGAGGTGTCATCCATATACTTTGGAATATGTGAGGTGTGGACATGATTAGTGTGTTTAGTACATGTATTCTAGCTAGATACATGAAAGACTTTTCCTATAAATAGTCATGTATTCCTAGCCATTTGGAGCAAGTCAAGTTGAATAGACATGGTCCTTTCCTCCCCTTTTTTCTTTGAGTTTTGAGTATTCTTTTGTGTTGTGTTGCTCTCCCAAATTTTCTACATTTAGATGATCTCAAATTGATAAGTTTCAATTAGCTCTCGTCAAGCAGTGATTTCGTTTGATTCCAAAAAAGAAACAAGCAGCTTAGGAGTAAATTTGACAGCATGAAGGTGTTTTACGACAGTATAAATATTAGATGTACCTGAATCCAGCTCTGTTGTTATGCATAAGTAAAAGTGTTGAATTTGAATCCATGTACTTGGTGCATAAACTAGTGTGAAATTAAGTAAATAAAACCAAGAATTGGACATACATATATTCCATATATAAAATAAGAACAAACTGAAAGAAGGTAAGGGAGTAAATTAAATACGTACTAGGTTGAAAGAAAATTGTGAAACAAGTCTCTGATGAGGTCTAGACCCTGGCGAACTCTGCGCAAATTGCGGGAAAGGCTTCCTGGTGTTCTAACTGTATCGCTTCTAACATCATAATCAAGGATACTCTTCAAACTTCCAAATACTTGTGATGCTTCTGCAAGATCACGTACCTGAAAGTGACAATATAGAATGAAGAAAACAAAATCTCATATTTAAAAGAAGGAAAGTGAGATCGAAGGACTAACTTTGGAGACATATTCAAGCTCTGCAAATTTAAAAGCGATGCCAAGGCATCCAAAGAGGACAGAAACAAGGGAACAAGCATCACAAAAAGGCTTCAGCCTAAGATCATCGTAGTCGTTTGACTTTAAGCATGATGAAAGCTCCTCAAATGCATCAGCTATTGCAGATAAAGGTGTCCCTCTCCCTGTCCCTGTCCCTGCATCCTCAAAACCATCATCCTCATCCATCGCAATTCCCCTGCTTTCTTTGTCGAACATGCTTTCATTTTCCACTGATATAACGCAACTATGCATACTTTTCTTTCCAATCTTGTCTCTTGTCTCTTCTTTTGAAAAGGGAGTACAATTGGAGGGCCATTTTTCTTCGCTCTCCTAACATTGCGGTTACTCCTCTAAATTTATTACTCCTATCTATCTTGTATATGCACTCAATACTTACTTATAATATATAGATTAAATGTAAAGAAATCACAGACCCGGGAAGGTAGAGAAGGTTTGCATATTCCACGTTGATGGAGTCAATCATCTATCTCTATATATTACGTATTACGTATTAAAATGAGAGGAGAAAGCCTCCCTAATCGCAGCCTCACAATATATCACTTGGCAATTTAGGATAAAGTTACTTAAGTTAGCTAATAAATAATTTCTATTTGAATTAAGTTTCTTTTAGAAAAAAATTAAAATATACATTATATATTGTTAATAATTAGTTAGTCTTTCTAATTTGAATTTAAACATATTTTACTATATTTTTTATGAAAACAATAATTTTTATATTGAAAATTATTTATTCCAAAACTTATTCTATTTTTAATTGAAAAGTTGCAAACACATAATATAACTTCTTAATTTGTCACGATCCGAATCTCAACATGTCGTGATGGCGCCTATTACACTACTAGGCAAGCCGACAATCATAAAAATACCTACGCATTTTAAATTAAAAGCATGATGTAATAAATTTAACGGTGAAAGTCTCATAAATAAACGATAAGAACAACTGCGACTCAACTACAAAGTCCCCAAAATCCGGAGTCACCAAGTACATGAGCTAGTAAGTGCCAACACAATCTAAACTTCTAATATAATTGTCTGGAAAGATAGAACAATACTAAATAAGTTGAAAAAGAAGGAGAGTCAAAGTCTACGGGCGTCGTAGCAGCTACCTCAATAGTCTCCAAGAAGATACTACTCCAAGTCTAGCAACCACCGGGTCCAGATGTACCTGGATATGCACACGAAGTGCAGAATATAGTATGAGTACAACCGACCCAATATACTCAATAAGTAACATGAATAACCTTGGGCTGAAAGCAGTAACGAGCTCAAAAAGGTAATCCAAATCCTGATAATAACAATATAGATATAACAGGAAAATGACGGTAATAACTCAAAGAAATCCCACAATCAATTCGTACGCAGTACATAAATGTAAACATGCTTTGAAGTTCAACAATTTAAGATCAATGCTAATAAAATGTGCCAAGTATAGCTAGAATGATGAATGTTACATATCTATGTCTACACGTCAAATATGCAAGTCACATGTAAAGCACCACAATGATAAACTCAGGTACTCACACTCTCATTGTCCTCAATGTCATGGTCTCACACTCCCGTTCATCACGCTCAATGACTCAACATTGTACGGTACCTGCGCTAACTGCTGGTGTGCCAGACTCCATAGGGGCGTTTCATGCCCAAGCGCTAATATAAAGCCAATATGTCTTGCTGTGGCGTGCATTCCGATCCCATAATAATAGGTAAAGCCTATAAGACCTGCTACGACGTCAAGTCCGATCATTAATAATAATATATATAAAGCCAATAAGGCCTGCTGCGGTGCACCCCGATCCACAAAATCACTCACAACACGGCTCTCAAGGCCCCAACTCAATCATCAATCTCTCCAGTCTCACGGGCTCACATATCTAATGTAACTCAACCCTACAATAATAAAGTGATGTAACAGTGAATGATAACAGAGACTGAGATATGATATGTAAATAAATATATATGACTGAGTACAAAATGACAACTTAAGCAATTAACTCAACATTAATGACCTCTGTGGGTCCCAACAGAATAAGCACATAGCATAAACAAATTTTCTAACATGAATCACAACTTAATTACTCTAACACGTAGTTATATGGATAGAACAAGATTAGGTAACTACACAGTACCACATAATCAACCGATTCATAAGCACCACGGTGCACGCCCACTGTTACGCCCCGCAATATTACGTCGATATTACGTCCCACAGTATTATATTATGATGATGTTACGCCTTGCAGTACTACATTATGATGATGTTATGCTTCGCAGTATTAAATTACGACGATGTTGCACCCTGTAGTATTGGACGTTGAATTTTTCATAAGGTAATTGACATCAGTACAAGGAAAAGATTATTTGGAGATTATAAGTATTATGCTATTTCAAACAAGTAATGAGTAAATTCATGAAGGTGAGAGGGGAAGCAAGTCAAAGAAAATGAATTTTCGTCCAAGTTTGGCATGTTGGGATAAAATTCGGGTCGAGCATTAATACCCGATATTTATGGGCTAGTACCATACAAGGTACCATATGACCATGATAGTAGGACCTATAAAGTGTATAAAAAAATAAGTAAAATTTTAAGTAATTTGAGACAATTCTTAATTATGCGGCTAATTAACTAATTATCGGGTACCGAGATATTACCTAATTAATCCAAATAATTGGATAAGTATCACATCAAAACGTGGCAGCAAAAGAATCATGATATTATGACTCTTAAGTTAATTATATATGTGGCAAAATGTCCATGATGAGTCAAGATACAACATGATTACACGTTTTCATTTATTTAGAGAATTTGGACATAAGTACCTTGGTTGCTTTCTTGTGAAAATACAATGCATCCTAGCTAGCTCCCAATTTGATTACCAAAAGTCCAGTTCACGTTCAAATGAGGCGTCCGATCAAATCCTATAGATTCATGTGTTATTTTCAAAGAGTTAGGTTGGATAACATCACAATTATAAGAGTGTATGTGCTAAGTAAGTATCGGATGAATTCCCAAACGAATTCATATGAAATTTCATAACGCTAATGTTGATATCCAATTTTTCCTTATAATATTTTTATAATGCATATCTATCTTCAAAATAGTATATGAGCATCAACTAATATTTTTTCATAATTTGTGCATTTTTCTAAGGATTTTTTTATTAATTTATCCCAGTATTCCTATTATATAAATAATTACTCATTGAATCACAAATAATTTTATAATAATTTTATGACTTAATTTTATCATTTATATTTATACTAATCTTTAGTTATTTCATAAATAACCATATTTATATTTTTTGGATTACAATTGCAATAACTTTGCAATAATAGCCCACGTATGCATTATTACATTATTCCACCATAAAATAGCGTTTTATATTTTTGTAATACTGAATAATTATTTTAAATCATTTTTATGCATGAAAATCATTTTTTTATAACTTGTTAATTACTTTTACAAATTATTTTATTAATTACTTGGGTATTTAACAAATAGCCCTTTTAATTCATTTTAATTTTCGGACCTAACAAATTATACCATCCCAAAATACCTTAAAACTTAGCCCAATCCACCCCAGGCCCATTTCTGTATCTAACCGACCCAAACCTCTCTCTAATCGTGGACATTGATCTCTGAGATCAACAATCCACATTAATCCCTTCCTTTTTTAACCTAAAGACTAACCCTAACCCCCCATTCTCCCCTTCCCCGCCATATTCGTTTCCCTAATCCCTCCCCTTCTCTCTCAATCACCCCCTGAAACCTAGCCGTCGTCACCTGCAAAACTCCCCGTTTATGGGGTTTCTCTGTATTTTCCGGCCCTTGCCGGCCTTCTACATTTTCTGGTTGTTTGACTTCATTGATTTATGAGAGAATCTCAAGGAGATTCAACCTGGTTAGTTATAAACCTGTCTCACAGGCCTGTCTATGGCCATTTTCATTTGTGAGTACCATTTTTTTCCTGTTTTTGTGGTTTGAATCTTGGTTTTAGACTGATTTTCTATAACGACCCGACCGGTCGTTTCGCGTATTCGGACCCCATTCCCCTAAATAAGACTTTCCGTAGCGGCTTATAGTGATTTGTGACTTTCAGGGCGGTCCGGGATTCGGAAGTGTTTAGGATGGTATAGGAACACTTAGTTCCTTAAGGTTGACTTTCTGGCCAAGTTTGACTTCGGTCAACGTTTTGAGTAAACGACCTCGGAATCGAGTTCTGACGGTTCCAGTAGCTTCGTATGATGATTTCAGACTTGTGCGTATGTTCGGAATGGGTTTTGGATGACCCGAGAGCATTTCGACGCCAAATAGCAAAATAGAGTTTCCTTAAGTTCATAATTTGGTTTAGAACGTGATTTTCTTTTATCGAGGTCCGAACGGAATTTCGAGACTGGGAATAGTTCCGTTATGTCATTTATGACTTGCTTGCAAAAATTTGGTGTCGTTCCGAGTAGTATAGGCCGGTTCGACGCATTTAAAACTGAATTCAAGAACTTAGATATTCTTAAGTTTGATTCTAGGGGTTTTGAGGGGTGATTTTGAGTTTTAGCGTTGTTTTGGGTGTTCCGAAGGCTCGAGCGAGTCCGTAATATGATTTAGGACTTGTTGGTATAATTGCACGGGGGCTCGGGTGGGCCCAGGTGCCTTCCGGACACTAAACGAAGCCAAAAACCAGCAGCTTCAGCTGCTGGTGCACCAGATCTGGTGTGACCGCAGGTGCGGTTGCCCAGGTCGCAGGTGCGAGACCGCCCCTACGGTCAAGGCTCTGCAGGTGCGACCCCCCCGGGGAGCTGGTCCAAACCGCAGGTGCGGACCCGCTGGTGCGGGACTTCCTCCGCAGGTGCGGCCCCAGGCCTCCTAGGTCACTTCCGCAGGTGCGACCTCTGGCTCGCGGGTGCGAGCTCACAGGTGCGGTCCTCGAGCCGCATGTGTGAGATCACTGAAGGCAGTGAGCTCATTTAATACGGGACATAACTATTTTTCACCATTTCTTCTCCTCCATTGGCGATTTTGAGGGATTTCAAGAGGGTATTCGACCTAGCTACTAAGAGGTAAGTAATTCCCATTTAAATGTTAGATTAATGCACCAAAACTTAGGTAGATTAACATCTAATTAGTGGAAATCAAAGGGGTTAGAGTGAAAACCTAGGGTTGATGAACTTTAGGGAATTTCACCACTTTTCTACCATGAAATCATACAAAAATTATATATTAATGATCCTTAGGCTATGGGTGAGTGTTATCTTCGAAAATTTCCGGAATCCGAGCATGTGGGCCCGGGGGTGAATTTTGGGATTTCTTCAAGAATAATGCATTTACTAAATAAGTAGGAGAATTTCCATACTTTGAGCATGCATTGACATATTTATATATCATTTGACTAGTTTCGAGTCCTCGGGTGTAAAGTTTGGAGTTTCGGGCGCGTTCTTGACCCGGGAAGTAGGTTCTACGCGAGGTGAGTCTCCTTTTCAACCTTGTAAGAGGGAATTGTCCCCATAGGTAAATGTAAATGAATAAATTAACCGTTATTTGCGGGGGCTACGCACGCACAAAGTGATGAGAGTCCGTGCGTAGCTACTACTATGTTATGTCGGGTAGAATTTAGGATTTCACAAGCATGCCATTATGTGCCTTACCCTTATCCTTACATGTGTTCCTAGTTGCTTATTATCTTTGATATTGATATGAGGATTTTAGGAAGTTTTGTGTAAGTTTAAAGGTTTAAATCTTTGATTTCAAGCATAATCCATGATAAATTCCTGAAGTTCCTGATGATTCTGTGTATGTCTACGAGCACCTGTGTCGCATGTATGATTCGTGAGCGGGATAGCCCTATATTTATGTCAACCGCGTCGCATGATCGATTCGCGAGCGGGGTAATGGATGCATCTATGGTTCGTGCCGCTCGACCCTCGGCAGTACACATTTATTTTTGCGTCGCTTCGGCCGTACGCTTCGGCATATTATGTGCTATGTATTTGACTGAGAGTCTTATTGTTATTATCAAATAAATATTTCTTAGTGGAGGGGACTTGGACTTTTATTGATATTATTATTTGACACTTGCGGGTAGATTTTAGTTCACATACTTGATATTCCATGTCTACTTGATTGCCATGACTGTTAATCATGTCTAGATTTATTTCATTATACTAGTGCTAATGACCCTAGTGAGTAATACGTCTACCTCTCGTCACTACTTCTTCGAGTTTAGACGGGATACTCACTGGGTACATATTTGTTTATATGTACTCATGCTACGCTTCTGTACTTAATTGTACAGGTCTTGAGGTTGGTGCATCTGGTTATCATACCGGAGCGCGATCTTGAGGGTACTATCTGGGTTAAACTACACGGTGAGCTGCTCTTCCTGGCGTTCCTCGGCAGCACTGTGGAGTTTCTATTATTTTTGGATATTTTTGTCTACCCCTTTCAAACAGTTGTACAATTATTTTGTTTATTTTGTATATTCCACTAGTCGCATGTGGACTTGTGACACTAGGTCTTGGCATACGTAGTTATTCCTAGTATTTGCTATACTGTATATGTTGGCAAACGATCTTTTGAGTTTCATTTAATCAAGTTGCATCACTTGACTGTTTTCTTTAAATGATTTCCTAACTTAAAATTTGGAAAGTACTTAAATATCTAACTAAGTGAAGTAACTTCGGTAGTGAACTAGTGTTGGCTTGCCTGACTCCGGTGTTGGTCTCCATCACGACCTGAGTAGGAATTTGGGTCGTGACATTTTCCTTCCATCTCTGTCATTTTCGAAAACCCTAATCCTATAACTACTTGGGTCTGTTCAGATCCATGTAGATCTAAAACGTTTTAAGTGTTATTTGGTATTTTTCCTTTAAAATCTTCTGTTTTTGTTAATATTATTTCAGTGCTTCTCTGAAATTATAGTTTCATCCTAAGTTTCTTCAAAATGTTTTTTTTTACTTTCAAGTGTTGAATTTGATTATCCTTTGTTATTTCTACCATTTTTGCGTATGTTCTTTAAACCCTAGGTCTTTTCTGTTTATTGCACTAATTACTTCAATCTTCTTCCCGTTATGTGTTTGCTTCTGTCAATCGAATATACTTATTGATTTTTATGTGGGATTCGAATGATATTTTTCTGGTAAAATCAGTATTTTCTGTGATTTTACCTATTTCCTTATTTGTAACTTTGGATTAGTAATACTTGCCTTAATTAGACTATCAATATGATTTAGGGATTTGATTGACTCCTATATGGTATGAGATTGATTTCTTGCCTTGTTTGAGCCCTAATTTTGTACCATTAATTGACCCTTCCCAATTTAAGGGGTCTCTTCCGGATTTCTTTATATGAATTGACTCTCTAATTGGCTGATTTATTTGAATTGTGATTCACTCTTTACCTTATTTGTTTTACCTCACTAAGTGCTATATATACTCTTATTCTGATTCTTCTGAACACACGAACACAATTCATAAAGAAACTCTCACTCACACACACACACTTTGCTCTCATCTTGCTGCTACTTGTATTTACTACATTGTCTAGCCGGCTGAAAGCCAAGGCTAGACCACTGAGTTCTGCACACTTTCATCTTCTGTTTGTTGACTTTAACTGGTTTGTCTCCCCTCTTAATATCCTTTCACACGCATTGAAGCTATAACTATGTGTTTTCCTGTTCATTTCCCTGATTATTTCTGTGTAGCCAAATCCATGCCTTCTCTTGTTTGTTGATCTCAATTAACGTGTTTACCTATGTACTAAAACTTCTATCTTTCATGTTATTGCTTTTAATCAGCATGTTTACTTCTATGTTTAAGCTTCCATCTTTCCTGTTTGCTTTTAATCAGCATTTTTACTTCTATGTTTAAGCTTCCCTCTTTCTTGTTTATTGCTTTTAACCAGCATGTTTACTTCTGTGTTTAGACACACAATTAACCTCAATTAGTATGACAACTGCTGTGTAATTAAATCCCTATCCTTTCTGTGAATTGATTTCAATTAGCATGACTACCTATGTTTTTCCTGTCCATTGCTCTAGGTTAGCATGGTTACTTATATTGCTATCCCCTACCCAGTGCTATGTAATCTGGCTTTTAAACTTATGTGCTTGCTATATAGTGCTTCTAATCAGCATCATTAGGTCCTATTGAGTGCTATGGAATCTGGCTGTTATAATATGTCAACTTGCTTTGTGTTAATTAGCATGCTTTTATTCCTGATCAGTTTCATGTGTTCTTGATTAAGGATTTCAATGTTCCTAACCCCTGCTGCCCCTTATCTGTGTAGTTGTCTGTTCCCAGCATGCTATATGCCCACCTAGTGTTAATTAATGAACTAAGCTAAATCTGGGCAATGTGAAGCTTTGCTTTGAAATGGTTGTGATCTTGTTTTGTCCCTTGTTTGATTGCTGAAAATCTTTGTGTGAGCTTAGAGTGCTGCAATGACTCTGCTTACTCTTGTTTCACTTCTAAACTGTTTCACGTCTAAACTGTTTCACTTCTAAACTGTTTTACTTCTAAACTGTTTTCTTGAAACTATTTCTGTTTTTCAAGCACTATTTTCCACTCCTACTCTTAGAATATCTAGGGTCCTGCCCCATCCAGTGTGAGCACTGCCTAGGAGTCCATGAGACTCCTCCGAACTCTGACACACTAGGACTGACTCTTCCACACCTATGCACAAAACTGTCTTCTTTAAAGGGTTTCTGGTGTGAGCATTGCCCGGGGTCCCTGAGGCCCTTAGGAACTTTGACACACCAGGATACCATCTTGGATACTATGAGATGTTAGCACCTCAGACTTGGTTGAAGGTGTCACGACCCATAATCCAAATCCAGGTCGTGATGGTGCCCAACGACGGGGTTAGGCAAGCCAATATGAATTACACTAAGTGTTACCCTTCCCATTTGATTAAACAAGTCAATATTACCAATTTTAAACAATTAAACATGAGGATAGCTTGACATGAAATGAAAATCATAAAGATACATGGCCAACATAAAGCATATGCATGCATATACAACCCCAAATCCCAAAATATACACTACATGTGTGACAGGAACTAGTGTCACGAGTGTCATGGGAAAACTAACAGAATATACAAGGATAATAATATATATACAAATCCACAGTCTGAATGAAATAGATAGGGAAAATAACAAATTAAATGAAACTCCATGGTGCTGCTGGGGATCGCCAGAGGAAGCAGCTGTCACGACCCAAATTCCCACCCTTTAGGCCGTGACTGCGCCTAACGTTGAACCCGCTAGGCCAGCCAACGTATAACTTGTAATAGCAATTAAAAATCATTTAGTACGAAATGAAATGCTAAATTCATCAGCCTCAACCAATTTCCATCACACACTGGGATAACAGTGGGAAACAAGTTTCACCGTACATCAATAACGTACCTTTCCCAACAATAATCTTTCCAACATCGATAATAAAATTAATAAAACTTGAATGCGGAAAAGAGAAACATAACAATCATAAGATAACGTAAACTTCCCAAAACCGGGGTGTCACAATCTCACGGACTAACTACTGGAATGCTAAATACAAGTCTGGAAATGAAAATACAATACTGTCTTGGAAATAAGAAGAAAGACAATGAAACGGTAAAGGAGAGAAGCCTCGGGATCCACGAACGCCAGTGTATACCTCGAAGCTCTGACGTGGACTGAAGGTATCTCCCTCAGAACGCTCCACGGGGTCCGGTAGCAGGGTCTGCACAACACAAGGAAGTGCAGTGTAGTATCACTACAACCGACCCCATGTACTGAGTAAGTGCCAAGCCTAACCCCGGCCGAAGTAGTGACGAGGCTAGACTTAGCATAATACGACCACCTGTCCTAGTCTAAGCAGATATATGAGCAAGAAATAACCGATAATGAAGACAAGTATGATCAAATAGAAGAAACATGGGAACAAATAGGGGAAACATATTAACGGGGCAGCAATAATATCGGAACTTAAGCGATAAAATAAGATATGTGTACATACTGGGGATACAAGAAAACTACATCTAATTCACAACAGTACAGTGAAAATGCGGCTGGAAAGTAAATACAGAAACCGAAGAAAACATCTATCAGTATACGGAAATCAATCAAATAACAGAGCACGGCATGTTCCCTCGTGCGTAATCTCAAATATCAAATCGGCACGGCATGTCTCCTCGTGCGTATATAACAATATCTTAACATCACAACACGGCATGTCCCCTCGTGTGTATATAATAAATATCGATCGACACGACATGTCCCCTCGTGCGTATATAACAATATCAACACTCAGCACGGCATGTCCCCTCGTG
>ML273966.1:62866-89503 GCA_005239495.1 Nicotiana undulata | reverse complement strand
CATAGGCGCTCGACCATACTAGGCTCTGTATCTCGACCAACTGGGCTCACTCATAGGCGCTCGACCACAGTAGGTTCAGTATATAACTTACCATCTGATCAGAGGTTGCCCAATAGGGGCCTGCCCATCGATTATAGCTCGATGGCAATGAAAATACCATAATAATGTATATATAGACTCTCTTCTCTCTTGACTAGAAGAAGACAATACTCAATTGAATATGAAGTCTCGATAAGGAAAATATTGTAACTTACGAGACTAGGAAAATATACACAAATTCCGGAATATGAATTTCTCTTTATATCTCGTTATCAAACACATGTAATTACGTGATCATGCCAAAATTAATAAAGGGCTTAGCCTTAACATACCTGAACCGATTCTCTTGACAATTCCTCTATCACACGTTAATTGTAACAAATCATCGAACAAGTCGTATGTAAAGCTCAATACAATCACGTTGCCCAAAGAAGACCTTGGTTGAAACCTTTCCATCCCCAAAATTATGCTTCTTCTATGATTTGGATAAGGTACTCTTTGATAACGTTTCTTGGATAACCTTTCCATCCAAGAAAATCTTGGCCAGAAGTGATTTATACAATGATTCTTATGTGCTTGGTGAAACTCTTTTGTTATTTGGGACAATAACATTTCTAAGAGACTAGAATAAGAAAGTGTATCTTGGACTAGGAATGGTCAGTAACGTTTCTAAGAGACAAGAACTATAAAATGTATCTTGGACTTGGAATGGTATAGTAAATGTTTAGGTGGCCCCACTTTGAAGACTTTGCCACCAAAATTCATACAATAAGGCCACCTTGCATTATGATTTAATAATCACCAATGTGCATTGATGTGCTGCCACATATTTAGATGAAATTGTTATCCAAATATTTGGATAATTATCTACTAATCACTTGATTAACTAGTTAATTCCCCCATTATCCAATAATTTACATAATCAAGTCAAATTACTTAAAATATTACTCACTTTTAATATATTTTATACATCATACTATCGTGGTCCCATGGTACCTTGTATGGTACTAGTCCATAAATATCGGGTATTATCGCTCGTATTTTATTCCAAATTGACCACTTTTAATGAAACACGTTTTCTTTAATCTGTGTACCCTCTTATTCTTCATAACACTTATTTATCGTTTGCTATAAATAGCATAAGTACGTTAACGTCAAGATGATCTCATTTCCGAGTCTACATCGGTTAACTGAAATTTTTTAACGTACAATAGTTTAGGGTGCAACATTGTCGTAACTTAATACTGCGAAGCGTAACATCACCGTAATATTGTGGGGCGTAACATTATTCCCCCCTTTGGAACATTCGTCCTCGAATGTTGACTTATGCACTTATCATTTTCATAACTTATATTTTCCGAATACGTTGGAACTTCCCTTGCCATCTAGGAGCCTGTTATGTGAATAATTTCAAAGTCCAGGGCATTTCCCCTTTAGGTCTCCTTCTCACATCACAACTTGTAGTCGAAATCCTTCCAATCTCGTAACTGTTGCTACCTTTCATCATGCAACCTGTACAATTTTGACCTTGTAAGTGTGCCCAATATCTAGGCTTCATATATAGATAGATGTCCCTTTGGGTATATATGAGTATACTGAAGTTCTTCGCGTGGTACTTATTTGAATTCACGAATATTGCTATATTTAATCGCATAGGTCCGTTTAGCCATCCGTATGAATTTATTGCTATAACTCTTACTTTAATTTATCGTTGTTGAGGTCTGCTACCAAATACCTGCTTACTCTCGTTGCTTATTCCATATGTATAAATTTATATCCTTTAATGGTCCTTCATCACCACTCATCTTTAGAATGATAGCCTAGTCTCATCTCATACTTTGTGACTTTTGTCCGTCTATTTTTGATTCACCTCAATATTGATCTACAATATACCACTGATAACTTAACCTTTTATGTAATATTGCTACTGGGATTCACGTTTTATCGAGGAACATCTAAAATGATTAGATTGATCCACCTAGGGCGATACCCTACTTTCATAGCCGTACCTCACAGCATCCCAATGTGATTCACCTTGCGTGGGTAATTTGATCATGTCCAATTCATAAGATCCGTTTCTTTTCTTCGTTGAATCCTTACTAAATCGAAGGCCCAGACATCATCTTTTATCTATCACAATTACACCCTCATTATATTATTAGGGTGGCATTCTAAATTCTATTAGTCTTACACTCCTTTGAGTTTATTCAGGCTATAGTGAGCTCTGTATAATTTAGAGAGACCATCTGCTCTTCTTGTTTTCATGGGCTTAATCCTTAGGACTTATCCATTTTTGTTACCTTCTTGATCTCACTTTCTTATCCTTACTCTTGTCTTCTAGAACCTTGTCGCTTCGCCATACAATGGCTTGCGATCTAAACAACTCTATTTATATTACTTGCAACCTTTCAACTTGCTTGCATCATAGATTTCCTTATGTCATTCGGGGACATCAAGTGAGACATCACATTGTCTCTAACTCTTCTTTACTGTCTTAATTAGCCTCCTCGATACCTAGAACCCATAGGCTATGAGATATGCCGCTATCATACCTGGATATTGAATCCCAACACTTCTAGCCTTTTATCCGAAGTATGGACTATTCACATATTCTGCCTTTGAGTATCTCGTACGTTGTTAACCTTTACCTTACTTACCTTAAAATCTCGCATAGTATTTTCTATTTTTTTCATGACCTCCCTTCCACATAGGTATAATTCACGTCCATAACTTGAAGCTATATTATAATTCTTACACCTCAGGTGCATACACAATCCAGTGAGAGCTTCATACTGACGTCTTATGAGGCCGGTACTTTACTAACTGGCTCTAACGTAGGGCCGTTATAGAATATGGTTGTTGTACTATCTCTCTTGTACCTCTTATGTTAAAAGTGATTTTGCAATGTTCTTAATTATGATGTCCATAAAAAAAATTGATCCAATAATCAGACTCCTGATTTACTTTGTTGTTGAAACTCTTTAGTTTGATCTTCCTCTTGATCAACCTTTATGTAGGCTTAAGCTATCTTCCGATTTGCGGCTCGTGGTATCAGTTATTACTTTAGTCTTTCATAGACGCTATGTAATATCGGTGATACCATCATCTAACAATTCAATCCTTTGTCTATGACCTGGACTCAATTCTTTCTTTTAACTTATACCAGAGTCTCCTATGACCATATGATTGTCAACATATATGTTGCAGGGATAATACTCCAAACTCTTAAGTGCGTTCATAATGTAACTAACTCTGGATTATTGATCGAATAATTCCCTCCGTTCCTTTTCAGCTTTCTTTATACGTAAACAATTACTTTTCTTGGTCGTTTTGCTACTTGTTGGGTGCATACTTAACTTATCTTAGTGCCCATACATATTGGAATTACAACTCATATCACCTTAAATATCACTTCTGATTACTTCCCGTCCATTAGCTGGGGTATGTGCCACTTCCTTTGGAGTGCTTACAATGTTGTTGCGAGACTGTTGTTACATGATCATTTCCTCTTTAGGTCACTGATCTTAGGTTGAAACCTTCCTCCTTATTTCCTCAGCTTGTCTTTTGTTGTAGTACTTATGGATAACCCTTGACTCTCGTAAAGTTGTGAGCTTATTACGGACCTTTTGATATCCTTCCTTGCCTATAATCATCTGTAGTTGCTTACCTCCGTATCATTGTGCTTGTGTGGTTGCTTCTGAATTGATATTTTGACTGTCTTCCCAGTGGCACTTTCTTTTATCCTCGTAGCACTCATACAGTACCTTTAAATACCCCCAACTCCTATTGAATATACCTCAAGCATCATAATGATATTATTGCGAGGCTGAATTCTCCATGTTGGGGTTTACTAAATTTATCTTGTATGATCTCCTGATTTGTTTGTAACTTCTTGTCTAGTAATAACTAAGCTTGTCCTGAATCAACTACTTACTACTCGCCGACCCATTCTCATATCCATATTTTGCGTAATCTTTCTTGGTTTATTTCTTTGTCTTAACTTACCTCACGTACTTGCTCCTTATCTATAAATAACATCACGGGCATGAACCTGCTTACTTTTCTTGACGTTGTGCTTACATAACGTTCTGGAATCATAGCATATCTATAACATTTGGATAAGTACAATCTCATCCCTTTCTCATTTTTATCGTATTCTTCCTTTATCATTCTATTTCCCCCCTTTTGGAGAATACTAAGACTTGGAGCTACGACGACCTACCTATAAATGTTTTTCCTCTTCATATTTGGCGTCCTTTCACATCATCAATGATCCTTACTTGCCTTGCAGTAATCCTTATGTGCCAAGGATAAAAAAATTCCTCACTCGCGATGGTGACACTTAATATAACTGGCACATACAGTCCCTTAAGCTTAACTTTGCTCATATTGCTTGCTTTAGGGAAGCGTCTCCCTGAATGACCATTCTCTTAATTCATCATGGATCTTCTTTTGTTGTCCATTCTATTATTGCCGGAATGCAATCTGAAATTTTCATGATACTGAATATTATCAATTCACTCAGTTCCTACTTCATGTTTTAGTTTAACTTGTTCACCAATCCAAACTAGTTTCTATTATTCTGGAGTTTTAACTTTTCCTTCAGGTAGTCACGTTGGAGTCATGAACTTATTTCTTGAAATAGGATATGACTTTATGGACTATACTCTTTTGTTGTCTCAAAGCCTATCACCTCTTGTCTTTTCCTTTACTTGACTATAGATTCTGTAATAATGTCATCTTTTTGATCTACCGTTGTCATCCACGTATCATATCATACTCATAATGCATCATTAACTCTCTTCTTACTTCCTGCTGACATTTATATCTATTACTTTATTCCAAAAACTTGAACAAGACATTCTTTTACTTTTAGCTCCCCTTGCTCCACCTACTGGCTCTTCAGGTTGCCTAACATTCTTTCTCTACTAGGGACGGGAGCAATACCGAAGTAATATTTATCCCTTCGAAAATGTCAACCAACGCATACTTTCTTTCTCGTGTAAGAGGAGACATATTGGAAGTATGGATCAGTATATGGATTTCTTAGAATTGTTATGAGGAAGTAAGTAGTTGCATATTTGTCGTAGTATAGTATCTTCTGGTCTTTCTCGAGTCTTGTACCTTTCTGTGCCATGATACCTTCTCATAATATCTTTATCGTTTCAAAAGATGACCAAATGCGGACCAGTAATATTCAGGAAAAGCTGCCACAATTGTGCAGTAACTTGGCAGTGCAAAAACAAATAAGAGTGGCTTTCTATTTGTTTCCCATATAGGAGGCATTTACTTCATAGAACCAACCGTCTTGTTTTGTAGATTCTCTGGATATAAGTTTTAGTAGAACTCCAAAATGTCCTCCTTGATCTCCTCTGTTTCTTCCTTCAATACTCTATTGACGTCCAATCTCCCAATGTAATTGTATTCAAACCATCCATTCATCATTTTGGGTCACTCTAACCGCAATCGGGTCCTACTATCCTGTCTTTCTCTTTAAACCATATCCGTTAGCTCCCATAGAGCATGACTGAGATAGGTGCGGCTGATTGTACGTACATCTATTACTATTGTAGGTAAATCAAAATGCTTATATCTCTCTTCCTGAATGGTAAATAAGGATAATCTTTATTAATTGGGTACCCCGTATCCTTCTTCACCTCGCTTCTTTTTTTTGTTACAACTCATCTTTAACTTTCGACTCTGTTATTCCTTTTTACCGTAAGACTAGATAAGTATTCTTTCCTAAAAACTCCTTATCAAGAACCGTACACCCTTTAGTATACGCATGATCAGTTGAAGACTTCTCATTTACTCATCATAAGAAATATGCAAAAATCGAGTTCCTCTAACTCAACACTTTCACAACTATATCTCTTATCGATCACCTTTCTGAATGTAGGCATCATCTTATTACGAATAGAAGTTCGGAATTTGAATTCTTATAAATGCGCTCTACCACGCGATCTAGAGTAAGAAGAAAGAGTGTCAGTCTTAAATGCCCTGTAGCCTCCCGCTTATAAGTGTGGTGCACGACACACCCATAAACAAGACTCTACTAGACATGGCTTGTAGACTCCCTAGGATAGAACTGCTCTAATACCACTTTTGTCACGACCCAAATTAATGGGCCGCGACGGGCACCCGGTACCTATTCAACCGAGTACCAACGTAACGTATCTTTCTTATTACATCATCATATACTCGTGACATAGGGTCCTAATGAGGCCAACTTAATCATTTATAAACTCTAAACATAGGCCGACAAGGCCATACAAGTATTCGTATACATGACATATGTCTACAAGCCTCTAAGAGTACATAAGTATCATAAAGGTCAGGACTGAGCCCCGCCATACCAATCAATACTTGTCCTAAATATACTGACCAATTAAGAAACTATGGAGCAAATGGAGCACACCAACATCTTGCGCTGAGCTGATAGCCTACTCGGAGGGCTCTCAACCTGTCTATCAGGACATGCGGGCATGAAACACAGCGTCCCCAGGCAAAAGGGACGTCAGTACGAATAATGTACCGAGTATGTAAGGCATTATACTGAAAGCTGAAACTGAATTGATAATATAATAATTGCAGGTAGCTGAAGTCAAAGATAATCTGATGATATGCTTACCTGCTGATACTGACTCAATTCTCTCAATATAATAAGTAAAATAGCTTTCTGGCCCTATAAGGCTTGGTAAATATATATATATATATATATAACTGCTCTGCCGTAGTAGGCTCGCTCATAGGCGCTCGACCATACTAGGCTCTGTATCTCGACCAACTGGGCTCGCTCATAGGCGCTCGGCCACAGTAGGTTCGGTATATAACTTACCACCTGATCAGAGGTTGCCCAATAGGGGCCTGCCCATCGATTATAGCTCGATGGTAATGAAAATACTTTAATAATGTATATATAGAATCTCTTCTCTTTTGACTAGAAGAAGACAATACTCAATTGAATATGAAGTCTCGATAAGGAAAATATTATAACTTACGAGACTAGGAAAATATACACAAATCCGAATATGAATTTCTCTTTATATCTCGTTATCAAACACATGTAATTACGTGATCATGCCAAAATGAAGAAAGGGCTTAGCCTTAACATACCTGAATCGATTCTCTTGACAATTCCTCTAACACACGTTAATTGTAACAAATCATCGAACAAGCCGTATGAAAATATCAATACAATCATGTTGCCCAAAGAAGACCTTGGTTGAAACCTTTCCATCCCCAAAATGATGCTTCTTCTATGATTTGGATAAGGTACTCTTTGATAACGTTTCTTGGATAACCTTTCCATCCAAGAAAATCTTGGCCAGAAGTGATTTCTACAATGATTCTTATGTGCTTGGTGAAACTCTTTTGTGATTTGGGACAATAACATTTCTAAGAGACTAGAATAAGAAAGTGTATCTTGGACTAGGAATGGTCAGTAACGTTTCTAAGAGACAAGAACTATAAAATGTATCTTGGACTTGGAATGGTATAGTAAATGTTTAGGTGGCCCCACTTTGAAGACTTTGCCACCAAAATTCATACAATAAGGCCACCTTGCATTATGATTTAATAATCACCAATGTGCATTGATGTGCTGCCACATATTTAGATGAAATTGTTATCCAAATATTTGGATAATTATCTACTAATCACTTGATTAACTAGTTAATTCCCCCATTATCCAATAATTTACATAATCAAGTCAAATTACTTAAAATACTACTCACTTTTAATATACTTTATACATCATACTATCGTGGTCCCATGGTACCTTGTATGGTACTAGTCCATAAATATCGGGTATTATCGCTCGACCCGTATTTTATTCCAAATTGACCACTTTCAACGAAACCCGTTTTATTTAATCCGTGTACCCTCTTATTCTTCATAACACTTATTTATCGTTTGCTATAAATAGCATAAGTACGTTAACGTCAAGATGATCTCATTTTCGAGTCTACATCGGTTAACTAATAATTTTTAACGTACAATAGTTCAGGGTGAAACATTGTCGTAACTTAATATTGCGAAGCGTAACATCACCGTAATACTGCGGGGCGTAACAATATGCACACATATGCTTTATTTTGGCCATGTATTGTTATGATTTTAATTTCATATCAAGCTATCATCATGTTTAATTGTTTAAATTTTGTAAAAATTGACTTGTTTAATCAAATGGGAAGGGTAACACTTAGTGTAATTCATATTGGCTTGCCTAACCCCGTCGTTGGGCGCCATCACAACCTAGATTAGGATTCTGGGTCATGAAAACGTGGTATCAGAGCCCTAGGTTCACGTAAGTCTCACGAGTCACGGGCAGGCCTAGTAGAGTCTTGCGGATCGGTACGGAGACGTCTGTACTTATCTTCAAGAGGCTATGGGGTGTTAGGAAACTTCCCTTTATTCATATCCTATCGTGCAATCTATGATGTACTCAAACTTATTCTTCTATTCTCTCACAGATGGTGAGGACGCGTGCATCCGATGTTCCTGGTCCGGGAGATGCCGCTGCCCGAGATCGGGGTAGAGGCAGGGGTAGAGCACCTGCTCGAGGTAGGGGACGAGGGCGTTCCATAGCTACACCAGTGGCACCACCAGAGGACCCTATTATGGAGGAGCAGGATGAGGTGCCTCCAGTAGCACCTGCTTTAGTGGATTTCATGACGGGGCCAGGCTTCCAGAAGGTCATGGGCCGTATGCTGAGATTCATAAACACTATGTCCCAGGATGGTTTATTTCCAGCCGACCCTGCTACTTCTCAGGAGGGAGGGGGAGTCCAGACCCCTACAGCTCAGGCCACAGGTCAGGCAGCAGCAGCACGTCATACCCCGGGCACACCGCCCGTTGGTGGGGTTCAGCCCGTAGTAGCAGCCCCAGAGCCCAGGCTAGTTGCAGAGGGTAACCAGCAGAAGATGTTGGATAGATGGACCCGACTTCGCCCTCCAGTCTTCGGGGGTGAGCAGGGTAAGGATGCTCAGTATTTCATTGATAGGTGTAGGGACAGATTGCACAATATGAGGATTTTTGAGTCCCATGGAGTGGATTTCACCACATTTTAGTTGGAGGGCAGAGCTCGCAGGTGGTGGCAGTCATACATTCTCAGCAGACCAGCAGATTCTCCTCCTGTCACTTAGGATCAGTTCGCTCAGCTATTTCTAGACAGGTACATTCCACCTTCTGAGAGGGAGGAGCTACGGGGTTAGTTTGAGCGACTAGAGCAGGGCAAGATGTCCGTGACTGATTTTGAGGCTAGATTTTCCGAGTTATCCCGCCATTCCCTTATGATATTACCTACTGACGCCGAGAGGGTGCGGCGGTTTGTGGCAGGCTTGCATCCAGGTATTAGGGCCTCTATGGCCCGAGAGGTGGAGATGGGTACCCCCTACCAGCTTGTAGTCGAGATAGCTCGACAGATTGAAGGGTATCGGTTGAGGAGCAAGGAACAGGGTCAGCAGAGTCAGCGGGACAAGAGGACTAGGTTCTCGGGAGAGTTCCGGGATGCTTCAGCTAGGAGCAGGGGTCAGTTTGGGGGTGGTCAGCCCAACAGACCTTCATATTCAGTACCCCCACTACCCCCTCGAGGTGGTTCAGTGAGGCCTCAGTTCGGCGCCATGCTAGAGCATTCCTATCGTCCTCCAGCCATCCAGAGTGCACCCAGCCGTTATTCCAGTCATTAGAGATCCTCTAGTTCCTATTTCAGTGCATTACCAGAGGGTTCATACTGCCCTCCGACTATTCAGGGTTTTTCCTCTTTAGGGCACCGGGTTGTAGTGCCAGGAGGTTGTTTCGAGTGTGGGGAGTCGGGTCATACGTGGAGGTATTGTCCCAGGTATCGGGGCAAGGCAGTGCAGCAGGGTTATCAGCCTAGGAGTTCAGCACCAATAGTCCGGCCACCTCGAGGTGGAGGACAGGTCGGCAGGGGTCGTCCTAGAGGGGGAGACTAGTCAGGAGGAGGTCAGTTAGTTCCTGTTCACTCTAGGGGAGTTTAGTCTTTCGGAGCCTCAACCAGATTTTATGCCATTCCGGCCAGATCAGATGTAGTGGCCTCAGACGCCGTAATCATAAGTATTATCTCAGTATGTGGTAGAGAGGCTTCGGTACTATTTGATCCAGGATCCACGTATTCATATGTTTCAGTGCTATTTTCTCATTTTCTGGATGTCCCTCGTGAGTCCTTGGGTTCTCCTATATATGTGTCCACTCCTATAGGCGATTCTGTGGTGGTAAACCGGGTCTATCGGTCTTGTGTGATCACTTTCTGCGGTTTCGATACCAGAGCAGATCTTTTATTGTTGGATATGATTTATTTTGAGGTTATCCTAGGCATGGATTGGCTATCTCCTTATTATGATGTGTTAGATTTCCATGCCAAGACAGTCACTTTAGACATGCCTGAGTCGCCTAGGCTAGAGTGGAGAGGTTCTTCAGTTAATGCATCCAGCCAAGTCATTTCCTTCATGAAGGCTCAACATATGATCGAGAAGGGTTGTTTGGCTTACCTTTCTTATGTGCGGGACACCACCGCCGAGTCTTCGACCATTGATTCAGTGTCGGTGGTACGAGAGTTTTCAGACGTATTTCCTTCAAATCTTCCAGGCATGCCTCCAGATCGAGATATTGATTTCTGTATTGATTTTGCTCCAGATACTCAGCCTATTTCCATTCCCCCGTATCGTATGTCTCCTAAGGAGTTGAAAGAGCTAAAGGAGAAACTTGAGGAGTTGTTGGCTAAGGGGTTCATCAGGTCGAGTGTGCCGTCGTGGGGTGCTCCAGTTCTATTTGTGAAGAAGAAGGATGGGTCTATGCGGATGTGTATTGATTACCGCCAGCTGAATAAGTTTATTATTAAGAATAAGTATCCTCTTCCGCGCATCGATGATTTATTTGACCTCGTGTGTTTTCCAAGGTTGATTTGAGATCGGGTTATCATCAGTTGAAGATTCGGGCTTCAGACGTTCCGAAGACTGCATTTCGTACCAGATATGTCCATTATGAGTTCCTGGTGATGTCCTTTGGTTTAACTAATGCCCCAACAGCATTCATGGACTTGATGAATAGGGTATTCATGTCGTATATTGATTCCTTCGTCATCGTCTTCATTGATGGCATCTTGATTTATTCGCGGATCCTGGGTGAGCATAAGCAGCATTTGAGATTAGTGCTCCAGACCTTGCGAGAACAGAAGTTGTATGCCAAGTTCTCCAAGTGCGAGTTCTGGTTAGATTCCGTGGCATTTTTGGGGCATGTGGTATCCGAAGAAGGTATCAAGGTTGATCCTCAGAAGATTGAGGCGGTTCAGAGTTGATCTCTTCTATTGCAGCTCCATTGACCAGATTGACTCAGAAGAATGCCCTATTTCGATGGTCCGATGAGTGTGAGGCGAGCTTTCAAAAGCTCAAGTCAGCTTTGACCTCAGCACCAGTCCTGACGTTGCCTTTCGGTTCTGGGATGTATACTGTGTATTGAGACGCTTCACGCGTTGGGTTGGGATGTGTGTTGATGCAGGATGTAAAGGTTATTGCTTATGCTTCACGCCAGGTGAAGGTTCATGAAAAGAATTATCCTGTGCACGACTTGGAGTTGGCAGCGATTGTTCATGCTTTGAAAATTTGGAGGCACTACTTGTATGGTGTGTCTTGTGAGGTTTATACAGACCACCGTAGTTTGTAGCATTTGTTTAAGCAGAGGGACCTTAATTTGAGGCAGCGAAGATGGCTTGAGTTGTTACACGACTATGATCTCACTATTTTGTATCACCCGGGCAAGGCAAATGTAGTAGCAGATGCTTTGAGCAGGAGGGCAGCGAGTATGGGTAGCTTGGCCTACATTGCAGCTGAGGAGAGACCTTTAGCCTTGGACATTCAGTCCTTGGCCAATCGCCTTGTGAGATTGGACCTTCCGGAGCCTCGTTGAGTTTTGGCTCATGTAGTTGCTCAGTATTCATTGTTGGGGGAGATTAAGGCTCGACAGTTTGATGATCCATGCCTTGCAGAGCTTCGGGATACGGTGGTCCAGGGAAGGGCCAATGAGGTTACTTTGGGTGAGGATGGTGTTTTGAGGCTCCTAGGCCGTGTATGTGTTCCTAATATTGATGGCCTGAGGAAGAGAATTCTAGAAGAGGCCCACAGTTCTCGGTATTTTGTTCATCCGGGTGAGACGAAGATGTACCGTGATTTGAAGCAGCACTACTGGTGGAGGCGGATGAAGAAAGATATAGTGCAGTTTGTGGCTAGGTGTCTCAATTGTCAGCAGGTCAAGTACGAGCACCAGAGGCCAGGAGGCTTGTTTCAGCAGATGCCCATTCCTGAGTGGAAATGGGAGCGCATCACCATGGACTTTGTGGTTGGGTTGCCTCGGACTTTGCGGAAGGTTGACGCGGTTTGGGTCATTGTGGATAGGTTGACCAAATCGGCGCATTTCATTCCGGTAGCCACTACTTAAACTACAGAGAGGCTGGCCCAGATTTATATTCGGGATATAGTCTGGTTGCACGGTGTGCCGGTGTCCATTATATCAGATCGAGGTCCTCAGTTCACCTCGCACTTCTGGAGAGCATTGCACAGTGAGATGGGCACTCAGATAGATCTCAGCTCAGCATTTCACCCTCAGATTGATGGTTAATCGGATCGTACGGTTCAGATATTGGAGGATATGCTCAGGGCATGTGTTCTTGATTTTGGGGGTCAGTGGGACCAGTTCTTGCCTTTGGCGGAGTTTGCATACAATAACAGTTATCAGTCCAGCATCGAGATGGCTCCATTCGAGGCTTTATATGGCCGGTGATGTCGTTCTCCTATGGGGTGGTTTGAGCCTGGCGAGGCCAAGTTATATGGCACAGATCTGGTGAGAGATGCTTTGGATAGGGTGAAGATTATTCAGGAGAGACTCCGCACAGCTCAGTCCAGACAGAAGAGTTACGCAGATCAGCGGGCGCGTGATGTAGCATTTATGGAGGGAGATAAGGTTATGTTGAAGGTTTCGCCGATGAAGGGCGTTATGAGATTCGGGAAGAAGGGCAAGCTGAGCCCCAGGTTTATAGGCCCTTTCGAGGTGTTGAGGCGAGTCGGGGAGGTTGCTTATGAGCTCGCTTTACCTCCCGCCTTATCAGGAGTTCATCTGGTTTTTCATGTATCCATGCTCCGGAGATATCATGCCGATTTCTCTCACGTGATTGATTTCAGCACTATTCAGTTAGATGAGAAGTTGGGCTTCGAGGAGGAGCCATTTGCTATTATTGATAGGCAGGACCGCCAGTTGAGGTCTAAGAGAATTTCTGCCGTAAAGGTCCAGTAGAGGGCCCAACCAGTCGATGAGGCGACTTGGGAGTCCGAGGAGGACATGCGGAGCGGGTATCCGCAGCTATTCAACACTTCAGGTACGATTCTACGTCCGTTCGAGGACGAACGTTTGTTTTGGAGGGGGAGATTGTGATGACCCAAAAGATCATCTTATGTAAATTTAATTATGATTGTGTTCCGAGGCCCCGAAAGCCTCCGTTAATCTCACATCGATGTGTGTGCGCATCCCGAGCGCGTAGCCGGGAAGCCTTTATGTGGAAACTTGGTAAAGAATTGAATTTATGATAATTAATTGAATAAAGTTGACTTTGGTCAACATTTTTGGTAAACGAACCCGGATCCGTGATCTAGCGGTCCCGGAAGGTCCTTAGGAAAATATGGGACTTGGGCGTATGCCCGGAATCGAATTTCCAGGACCCAAGTCCAGGAAATGATTTTTTAAAGAAAATTGTTTTCTGAAAATAATAAAGGCTTATGAAAATGAACCTCGATGTGAAACCTGTGTTGCCAGGCCCGTATTATGGTTCTGGAGCCCGGAACAGGTTCAATATGTGTTATTTAAGTTATCTGTGAAATTTGGTAAGAAACGGACTCGATCTGACGGGTTTCGGATAAAAAATGAGAAATTGAGAATTAATGAAGTTTTGAGGATTTTCATAGAATTTGAAATTTGGTTTTGAATGTGATATTATGCTACCGAGGTCCGAATGAAATTTCGAGACCGGGAATAGTTCCGTTATGTCATTCATGACTTGTCTGCAAAATTTGGGGTCATTCCGAGTAGTATAGGTCGGTCCGGCGCGTTGTTATAGAAATCAAGAACTTAGAAATCCTTAAGTTTGATCCTAGGGGATTTGAGGGGTGATTTTTAGATTTAGCGTTGTTTTGGGTGTTCCGAAGGCTCGAGCGAGTCCGTATTATTAGTTAGGACTTGTTGGTATATTTGGACAAGGGCTCAGGTGGGCCCAGGTGCCTTGCGGACACCACACGAGGCCAAAAACCAGCTGAAGATGCAGCTGGTGCACCTGATCTGGTGTGACCGCAGGTGTGGTTGCCCAGCCGCAGGTGCGGGATCGCTCCTGCGGTCCCAGTCTCGTAGGTGCGGTTCCTTTTCCGGAGGAGCGGAATCGCAAGTGCGGTCTCCAACTCCGCAGGTGTGACCCCAGCCCCTCTATCCCAATTCCGCAAGTGCGGAATCCCTGTAGGCCAGGCAGTGAAATTTCATTTAAAATTGAGTCATTTCTTCCATTTTCCATCTTCTTCCTTGTGCTATTTGAGAGCTTCCAAGAGGGCCTTCAACCTAGTACTTGAGAAGTAAATTCCCTATCTAACACTAGTTTCAAACGTTAATTCCTAGTTAAATTTCCTACTAAATTGTCCAAAATCATGGAATTAGGTAGTAATTTTAGGGCTCTTGAAGGTTTTGTGATTTTCCATTTTAGGCCATGAATTCAAGTAGAAATCACACACTAATGATCCTTAGGCTATGGGTGAGTGATCCCTTCGAGAATATTTCGGAATTGAACATGCGGACCCGGGGTTGAGGTTTGGAAATTCTTCAAGAATAGCGATTTTATTGAATAACTAGGATAATTTCCCGCATTGTGCATGCATTGATATTATTGTATACCTTTTGGCTAGTTGTGAGTCCTTGGGTGTAGAGTTCGGAGTTTCGGGCGCAATTGTGGTCTCAGGGGTAGATTCGACACGAGGTGAGTCTCCTTTCTAACCTTGTAAGAGGGAATTGTCCCCATAGGTGATGTATATGCTATGTGTAAATTTGTTGGAGGCTACGTACGCACCAAGTGACGAGAGTCTGTACGTAGCGGCTATCATTGTTATGTCCGGGTAGTTACGCCCACATCATGTCTTATATGTTTCCTCGTAATTCCTTATATGCTTCCTCGTAATGCCTTACATGCTTCCTTATAATGCCTTATATGCTTCCTTGTAATGCTTTATATGATTCATTGTGACGCCACATGTCCTATGAGATCATGTTTTGTATAATATTGTTCCTCTGAGGCTTTATGGAAATTGTTGAGTTGAAAGGAATTTGTCATGGAAAGTAAGTTTTATAAGTTATTGGGATGGGGCCGTACTCCATGGCGGGTTTGAGAGTGATTATATATATATATGGGATCGGGTCGTACGCCACGGCGGATGTTGAAAAGTATTTGTAATATATATGTGATCGGGATGTATGCCACGTCGGAGTTGAAAAGTATTTGTAATATATATGGGATCGGGTCGTACGCTACAGCGGAGTTGTAAAGTATTGTACACATATGGGATCGGGTCGTACACCACGTTTAGAAGGTACCTTATGGGAGCAGGTCGTACGCCACGGCGGATCTAAGACTTGGTGATTATTGTTTCGTTTCGGTGGTCCTACCCTTGAAAGGGCATTATTGCTTAATTCAGTAGTTGTTTGGATTTCCGCTCTTGATATGTACTGGTTGCTTATTTCCTGACATGCCTACTGTATTTCATTATATTCTATCGCATGTTATTACTGTTGGACCTTAGTGAGTATCGAGTCGACCTCTCGTCACTACTTCTTCGAGATTAGGCATGATACTCACTGGGTACATATTTATTTAATTTGTACTCATGCTGCACTTTTGTACTTAACTGTACAGGTACTGAGGTCGGTGCTTCTGGTTATTGTACCGGAGATAGATCCTGAGCTAGTGGACTCGACTTCACGGTGAGCTGCTTCTTCTGGCGGTTTCCAGCAGTGTGGTGGAGTTTTCTTTTGTTGTATTTTCCTGTCTATTTCATTCAGACAGTGGGATTGTATATATTATATTTTGGTTATCCTATTAGTACGCCCGAGACACTCGTGACACTAATTCATGGCATGCACGTAGTGTATATTTTGGGATTTGGGGTTGTATATGCACACATATGATTTATTTTGGCCATGTATTGTTATGAATTTAATTTCATATCAAGCTATCATCATGTTTAATTGTTTTAAATTGGTAAAAATTGACTTGTTTAATCAAATGGGAAGGGTAACACTTAGTGTAATTCATATTGGCTTGCCTAACCCCATCGTTGGGCGCCATCACGACCTAGATTAGGATTCTGGGCCGTGACAGCACAAGACAATCATCACAATGCTTGAAGAGATTAGGGTGAAGATGATGATAAGAATAGCACAAATGAGGGATTTTTGTGATACTTGGATTAGTGACATTTCTCCAATGGCACTGAAGGTGTTGCATGAGAACACAACAAAATTAATGCAATATGTGGTGCACTAGAATGGTCAATATGGTTATGAAGTGATGTAAGGACACACCAGTAAGTATATAGTGAATCTGAACATGCTAACCTGCACTTGTAGAGCTTGGATGCTGAAGGGTATACCATATGCTCATGATGTAGCTGCTATCCATTTCAAGAAATTGGAGCCAGTTAACTACATTGCACACTGGTACTGTAGGGAGGCTTATAGGAAAACCTACAGTCACTTCCTTCAGCCTGTACAAAATATGGGATGTGGCCACAATTGCAAAAACCTTAAGTTATACCACCAGAAGTAAGAGTAATTCCTGGCAGGCCCAAGAAAGTGAGAAGCGAGGAACCAACTGAACACAAAACAGGAAAGCTTTCCAAAAGAGGTACCCAGATGACCTGCAACAACTGTCATGCTAAAGGCCATAACAAGAAAGGTTATCACAAGGTACACAAGGTACTACAAGAACCACTCGTGGTGCAAAGTCATTGTAATGACCCGATCGGTCGTTACGAGAGTTTTAGCCCATTTTCCCCTATTTTTGCTTCATTATATGTGGTTCAGTTATATTAAGTTGTGTTAGGTTGGTTGGCTCGGGTTCGGAGTGATTTTAGAGAAAAATGAGACACTTTGTCTCTTAAGTTGGTTATTTAGTTGAAAAAGTCAACCGAAAGTTGACTTATGGGTAAACGATCTCGGGATTTCTTTTTTTGTTCGGATAGCTTCGTTAGGTGATTTTGGACTTAGGAGTGGGTTCGGAATATATTTCGGAGGTCCGTGGTAGAATTAGGCTTGAATTGGCAAAATTGGAAATTTGATATTTTCCGATTGGCAGTGGAAATATTGATATCGGGGTCGGAATAGAATTTCGGGAATTGGAGTAGGTCCGTAGTGTTATTTGTGACGTGTATCACACATTTCATGTCAGTAGCCCTCAGAGGTACCTAGATGTTACAGGTTGTATATTCTATATCCCCGTTTACATTATTGTTCTTACTTATGCTTTCCTGCCTTACATACTCAGTACTTTATTCATAGTGAAGTCCTTTTTATTTGTGGACGCTGCATGTCGTGCTGCAGGTCCTGATAGACAGGTAGACGCAGCTCCCCACCATAATAGGCTTTCAAGTTCAGCGGTTATAGGCGAGATCCCTTCTCCGGACTTGCCATGGTCTTGGTATGCATTTTTGTTATAGATATTATGGGTATGTCGGGGCCCTGTTCGGCTATGTTGCATTACTTATGCTCCTTTAGAGGCTCATAGATAGGTGTCGGCTTATGTATAGTTTGGTATGCCTTGTCGGATGATTTTTGTTGTATGGTCTTTCATGGAAGCGTGGTAGATCCTAACTTACATGTAGTTTCTTGGTCGTCTTGTTATCCCATGTTATGCATGTTCATTCCATTATCTTTCATTGTTTGGTGTTCATAATCCATATCTACCACTTATATTGATCTCATCGGCCCTTAAATATAATAAGAAGGTTAGATACAATGTACGTTGGTGCTCGTCGAGTCTGGCCCGAGTGCTAGTCATGATCCTCCAGTTTGGGTCGTGACAAACTTGGTGTCAGAGCAAGTCTATCCTAGGGGTTGTCTTTGAGCCGTGTCTAGTAGAGTCTTGTTTATGAGTGTGTTGTGCACCACACTTATAAGCAAGAGGCTACAAAGCATTTAGGACTGTTACTCTTTCTTCTTACTCTAGATTGTGTGGTAGAGCTCAGTCGTAAGAACTCAATTTCCTCAATTCTATCTTATTTATAATACGGAGATGCATACATCTAGAAAGACGGTGGGTAAGGGATTGCATGTGGTTGTGAAAGAGTTGAGTCAGAGGAACTCGATTTTGCATAATGCCTATGATGAGTAAATGTAAGGTGTTTAGTAGATTATGTGTGTACTAAACGGGTAAGCCTCATGATAAGGATCCTTAAGGAAAATAATATCTATCCACCCCTATGGTGAAAAGAAATGAGAGATTCAGAATATAGATACAAGTTTCAAGAAGAAAAAGAAGCAAGATGAAGAAGGGTACGAGGTGCCCAGTTAATGAAGATTGTCAGTATTTACGATTCAAGCAGAGAAATACAAGCATATTGAATTACCTACAATTGTAATAGAGGTATGTACAATTGGCCATACCCGTCTCAATTATGCCCTATGGGAGCTAACTGAAATAATTTAAGACAAGGATAGGATATCAGGATCCAGCTGGGTTAGAGTAACCGAAAATTGTGGATAGATTGCTATCATTATTTAACATTTTTGAAGGGTAGTGCAGGACATGGTATAGCCAGATGGTCACTCTAGAATAATACAGTCGGATATGAATACTAGAATGTTCAGGAAGTTCAGAAGATATTCTAGAAAGGAGGAATATTTACCTTAGGATGACTCTTACCCCTAGTAAAGAGAGAATGTTAGTCGACCAAAGGGCCAATGAGATGGTGCAAGGGGATCTAAAAGCGAAAGACTGTTTTGTTGATGTTTTTAGAATAAGGTAATAGACATAGATATTAGCAGGAGAATAAGAAGAGAGTAAATGAAGCGGTATGAGTAAGATGTGATAAATGAGTGATAACAGTAAATCAAAATATGACAGGATGACAGAGGCTATAGTCAAGTGAAGGAAACGATAAGAGGAGACATGCCTTGATACAATAAAAGTATAAGCCTTAAAGTCATATCCTCATTTCGAGAAATCAGTTGCTGAATCCAACGTGATTGCCAGAAGAAAAAGTGAGACCCTCAAAGTAATAGAAATTAGTATGGGCTAGTGAACAAGATGAACTGAACATGAATTAGGGACCGAAGGAATCGGTAATAGTCGGCATCATTTCAGAGATCGTGTTTCGACAGTAATAGAATGAACAATAGAAGAATAACCTTTAAAGATCATTCACGAAGATGTTTCCCTAAAGCAAGCACTATGTGTGATGACCCAAGGGGTCATTTTATAAAATTAGACTTTGTTCCATGAAAACTAACCATAAAAGACTAAAATAAAATACCACAATTTGCGTGCGCAGTCCCGGCGTGAAACCGGAAAGCTTTTATGTGAAAATATGAGAAATAGTGATTTTTAGAAATTAAATATGATAAAAGTTGACTTTGGTCAACATTTTGAGTAAACAGACCCAGATCCGTGTTCCGGCGATCCCGGGAGGTCCGCAGTAAAATATGAGACTCGGGCGTATGCACGGAAATGAATTCCGAGGTCCCAAGCCTTAGAAATCAATTTTTGAAAGAAATTGTTTAGCTGAAATGTACATGAATTAAAGAAAAGAAATAATGTTTAAAATCATTGGTATCGGGTCCGTATTTTGGTTCCGGATCCCGGTATAGATTCGTTATGATAATAAAAGGCTAACTGTGAAATTTGGTGGAAAACGAGTTCGTTTGACGTGATTCGGACATCCGGTTGAAAAATTATGAACTTAAGAGTTTTTGATGAAAATAATGAGTTTTGAGGTTTAGTTCATAGATTTACATGTTATTTTCATGAATTCATCGCACGAGCAAGCCCGTATGATGTTTTTTGACTTGCGTTCATGGTTTGTTTAGAGCTCCGAGGGCTCAAGTGAGTTTCGGATAGGCCACGGGGTGTTTTACACTTGAAAATAACTGTTGGTTTTTCCAGTTCTGGTGTCCAGGTATTTTGACTTGTGCGATCGCATAGGAAAGTCCGCGATCGCACAGAGTAAAAATTTAAGGTCTTTTTTGGTACCCTGTGTGAACGCAGCTCAATGCTTGCGATCGCGGAGCACAGCCTGGGCCAAGCTGTGCGATCGCACAGCATACAGTGCAAACGCACTGAGTAAATCAGGCATGAGGGGAGGGGAGGTCAATACCCTGTGCGATCGCACCCCTCCCCATGCGAACGCACTGCACAATTTTCCCTTAACCTGTGCGATCGCTCCTCTTTATCCGCGATCGCACAGTTGCCCACCCCAGCTAATATAAATACCTGTTAAAAACGGACAGAACCCTTTCTTCTCCAAATTTTCGAAGTTCCAGCCCTAAAAACGAGCTTTCTTCAGAAATCTTCATCCTCAATTCATAGGTAATATAGGTAATCAATTCCAAACCTTGTTCTTTCAATTCCTTACTATTTTGCATCACTTTTAAAGCAAAAACAAAGAATTTTCATGGTAAAAATCTAGGATTTTGGGTAGAATTAGGGAGTTTTGTAAAAATTGAATTTTTATATCAAATCAAGGTCGGATTCCAAAACTAATAGCATATTTGGGTTCGTGGGTGAATGAGTAAACGTAATTTGGTCCGAACCCCAAGTTTAGACCAAGCAGGCCTGGGATCGGGCTTTCACGTTTTTTGAGAAAACTTAGAAAAAATTATATTTTTCAATAAAGTTAGTTTCTTTAGCATTAGTTAATGATATTAAGTTAATTTTGATTAGATTCGAGCAAGTTAGAAGTGAATTCAAAAGGAAAAGCAATAATTGAGCAGTGAGTGGCCTGCGGAATTGAGGTAAGTGTTTGGTCTAACTTTGGCTTGAGGGAATAGGACTCCTCACTTGTTTGTTATGTAAAATGCATGGGCGTGGTGTATAGGTGTGGTGACGAGTATATATGCACCACCCAAAGTGTTTGCTAAAACATGATCCCCTTTCCCGTTCCCCACTTATTTGATTATTGTCTTAACTGTTACATGTTCATTATTGTTTCTATGACTATTTGGCCTTGTTGAATTGTTGTTAGTTATTGTTGTGATTGTTTGGAAAGAATATTGGTTGTTTGAGCTGGTTCCCTCGTGATATAAATATGGCTGAGAGGTTCGGTATTCTTTTTATGGAATAAATGTATATATTTTTTGATATTCTTGTTGGTTTCATAGTTGAGAGGTTATTGATGAAGTCATGAACAAAATGTAGTTTATTATTTATAATTGTTGAAACAAAATTATTGTGAAAGGCTTAGCCTGATTTGTGAAATTTTGAATAAACTGATATGATATGTCTGGTGGGAGCGGGTTGCACGCCGCAACAAGGAGTGATAAGGGAGGACAGGTGGGACCGGGTTGCACGCCGCAACAGGAGTAATAAGGGAGATATTTTTGGGAGGAGCAATAAGGGAGGACCGGTGGGAGGGGGTTGCACGCCGCAACAAGGAGTGATAAGGGAGGATATTTATATTTATATTTTGCTGATTTCTTTTCAAGAAAAAAGAAATAAAAGTTTTGAAAAGATAAAAATGTCTATTTTACTATTCTTTAAAATATTTCAGCACTATTTTGTTCAAAGTTAAAGTTTGGAACGTTGAAGAGTTATTTGAGAATTGGTTATAGCTGAGTTATTTTATATTGTTGCAGTACCCATTTATCTATTTGTTTAGACTTCTTTCTGGCTTTATTATTTATTGTTGTTATCGATTATATTGTTGAAGACCGACTTAGCCTCGTCACTACTTCGCCGAGGTTAGGCTCGGCACTTACTCAGTACATGGGGTCGGTTGTACTGATACTACACTCTGTGCTCTTTTTCACAAATCCAGGTACTATTCAGCAATAGAGGATTTCAGGACGACCACTCGATTCATTTGGAGACACGAGGTACATCTGCCGGCATTCGCAGATATCCGAGAGTCTTCCCCTATATCTACATACACTGTTTTATATCATTCAGAACAGTTACAGTATTTCTTTCAGCCATTATTTGTAGCATTCTTTAGTAGTTCGTGGATTGTGACACCAGACCCTGGGGTAGTTCTAGAGTTGTTATTATAATTAGTTCGTGGTTCATTTCATTTAGTTGGTCAGCTTTATTATTTTATTTTGTGGTTGTTGGGAACTAATTTGATTAAGTTCATTTAAATTAAATTATTTATGCTGAAGTAATTAATTAAGTAAAATTAGTTAATCGACTTCTAACATTGGCTTGCCTAGCAAGTGTGGTGTTAGGCGCCATCACGATCACTCGGGTTGGGAATTTGGGTCGTGACACTATGAGCAGATTTAAGCTTAAGGGACTAGATGTGCCAGTTACACCAGGTGTCACCTTTGTGCATAAGAAATTCAATTATCCCTGGTGTTGAAGGGTTACCGCAAGGCGAGTAATATGTGTGTGAAGATGTGAAAAAATGCCAAAGAGGAAGGGGTAACTATCGAATGGTAAAGGAAGAATGTGGTAAAAAAGTGAAAGGAATGAGATTGCATTTATTCATATCCTACAGATATAATATGACTCCAGAACATTATGCAAGCATGACGCCGAGGAGAATCAATAAGGGTTTCGCACTCGATGACATTGATAAATAAGTGTGAATGAACATTTGATACATAAGGACCCGTACGAGAAGTAAGTTAAGACAAAGGACATAACCCAAGAGGCGTTACATAAAATACAGATATGAGAGTGGACCAACAGGTAGTCTGTAGTTGATTCAGAAAGAGCCTAGCTATGGCTAGATAGGAGGATACAGACAAATCAGTAGATCATGCAAGATAAACGTAGTGAAACCCAGCATAAGAAATTCAGTCTCTTAGATACGACATCGTAATCATCGAGAAATATTTAGACAGGAGTTGGGGTAGTAGAAGGTAAAATGTAAGTGTTATGGAAATAAAAGAGAGTGCCACAAGGGAGACAACTACAATTTCAATTCAGAAGCAACCCTACGAGCACAAGGGCACAGAGGTAAGTAACTAAGGATAATGATAGGTGAGTAAGAACATCGGGAATACCATGGGGTATACAATGTAATAAGGTCGCAACTTTATAAGAGTCATAAGTTCTTCCCTAAGCACTGCAACGAAAGACTAGCTGAGAAAATAAGGAAGCAGGCTTCAACATAAGCATAGTGACCTAAAGAAGAAATGGTCTTGTAATAGCAGTCTCACTATAAATTTGTATGCACTCCATAAGAAAGTGGCACCTATCGCGGATAATGAACGGGAAGAAGAAAAAATCAAAAGTTGATAATTGAGATCATATGAATTACAGAACTCCCCTATTCGTGGGAACTAAGATAAGCCAAGTATTCATGCAGCGATTGACAGAACGGCCAGGAAAAGTAATTGCTTACATTTAAAGACAACTGAGAAGGCATGAAAGGAAATCTATGGTGCTAGCATGTTAAAAGGAAGGTTGCGAGTAGTATAAATAGATATGCGTAGGCCGCAAGCTAAAGTATGGTAGAGAAACAAGGTTTTATCTAGACAGGAGTAAGGATAAGAAAAGGTGAGTGAGAGGGTGACGAGAATAGGTAATTCTTTGGGATTAAACCCATCACAACAAGAGAGTTGATGGTTTCCATAAAGTTATAAAAAGCTCGGTGTAGCATGAGTGAACTCAAAGGAGTTTAAAACTAGGAGCATTTAGAAGAGATAGAATGCTACCCTGGTAGTAAAGTAAGGGTGTAATTGTGATAAATGATAAGAGGATGACGTTTAGGCCTTTGATTGAGTAATGATTTTGAGAACAAGTATTTCATGAACTGCACGGGATTAGAATACCCCCATAAGATGAATCACATTGGGTGCTATGAAATACAGTTATTGAAGTATAGTATCGTCCCTAAGTGGATTAGGAAAATCACTTCAGATGTTCCCCGATGAGACGTGAGCCCTAGTGACGATATATTACATAAGAGGTTTCAAATTATCAGTGGTAGATTATAGATCAACATTAAGGTGAATCAACAATAGATGGATGAAAGTTACAAATATTAGATGAGATTAGGTATTCATTATTAAGATGAATAGTAATAAGAAAGCATTAAATGGCTTAGATTTATACATATAAGATAAGAAACTAGAGAATAACCTGGAGTTGGATAGCAGACCTCGATAATAATAAACTGAAGTAAGAGTTATAGTACAGTATGACCTAACTAGTTGTGGTAAATCCATAAGCATAGATAATTGAGGCCATGAAGAAAGATATAGCAATAGTTGTAAGTTCAACAAAGTACCAATCAAAGAACTTTAGTACACCTATAGATGCTCAAAGGGACAGCTTGTCATAGTACTATATATGTTCACAAAGTGAATCCTAAAGATGGGTTAAAAGCTAACAAAAAAAAAGGAGATAAGAGTCATATTGGCGCACATTCAAGGTTAGAATCGTTCGGGATGCATGAAAGAAGGTAGAAACATTGACGAGATTGGAAGAATTTCGACCACCAGTCGTGGAGTGAGAAAGAGGCCTAAAGAGGGGGATGACCTAGCCTTTGGATTTATTCACCGAACAACTCCCTAGATGGAAAAGACAATATTAAAGTATTCGTAAGAGTTATTTCTTAATATATGGATAAGTGCATTAGCCAACATTCGAGGACGAATGTTCCAAAGGGGGGAATGATGTTACACCCCATGTTTTCGTATGTGAGAGTACGCCGTAAGTCAATTAATGTAAGCTCTGAAATGAGATCATCTTTGAAAGTACATAAAGTAAGTTAATCATGTTACCTTGGAGGTAACAAATATTTAAGATCATGAATAATGAGTACCAAGAGGGTTGGAAAGCTTAGAAGCTAAACCAATTGAAGAAAATAAGTTTCGTCGAAAGTCGACGAGTTTGGAATGTTATAACATGTACTTTAGGGTGAGAAAATGGTTCATTACATGATAAGGAGGTTATTCTATGAGTTAATTTTTATCGTATGATAGTTGTGTTCTACGTTTTGAAGTTAAGCAAATTGTGGAACAAAAGTTGGCAAAGGTCTTCACAAGTTACACTCATAATGTGCTGAAAATTAGGTCAAATGTGATTGATATTTTCTCCCAACATACTTGGAATTGGATGATCTACCAACCAAATTGAATATATATGAGTCTAGTTTCTAACTCATTAAACCGTTCATCGATACGACGTAGGAGTAGAGAGATATTTTCAGTTTTGCGAGACTGCGCAGACATCATAAGTGACAAGTAGGTGGATCACTAGAGCTTTTTGAGCAATACATTTCATGTGTTATATGAGGTCTTATAGGGACATATTATATACCAAATTGAAGGTCTTGGAATTTAGTTTCCAACTCTCTTAACCGTTCATTCATACGGCATTGGGATAAAAAGATATAAGCGTCGGAAGATGGACCAATCCTAGGGTGCCAAGCTAGCACCTCTTTGACTTTTCCAAAGTTGATATATAAGTCTTAGGTCGGATTTCTCTTCATGTTTCAGAATAACATGACCATAGAACACCCATAAATATATCTTTAAGCTCTCTTCTAAGTTTTCAAAGAAGATTATCATCCCAGGCATGAAATCGAGAAGCGATAACATCAAAACGATCCCTACGATGTAAGTGTCATTATACCGCCTCTCCTTTTTCTTTGTAGTTAGAGTTTTGGAAGGTAATTAATAGTTAAGAGAAGTCTAATATCTGTTTTTAAGTGTTTAAATATCAAGGAATGTTTATAAATGTGTTCCCTAATAGTTATAACTCACGGGACGGTGATCGGAAGCCGTGAGTTCGAGTTATTTGACTTGTAGAGGATTGTTTTGTGTTGCTGTTGGGATGCGTGTTTTAATACTATTTTTTGGAGTTTTGTAGGAGGAAGGGTGTGGAGAAACACCATATAGATGTAGGGTTGTGGGATGGTCGTTCGTTGTAACATTTCCGGGTCCTTTGACACGACTACGGTGGTCGTCTTATGTATGAAGTGATTAGGTTGTGTGTGGACTGTTTTGGGAGGCTCAATATGATTATTATTGATGTTTTTTGGGTTGTTTGGTTATTGTTTTGACTTGTGTGAATTCATATATATAGGGTATGTGTTGTCCGTTTCATCGTAAAATAGGTTGTGGTCGATACATAATAGTTATGACGCTTAAACGATAACGATAGTTTCGTTTCTCTTATTGTAGATTAAGGAGTTGTGACATTTGCATAGCTTGAGGTTGGGGAATTATATACAAGGTATGTGAGGCTATCCCTTTTCTTCTTTTGCACGACTCCGATTGTACATAATGCAATGAACGAGCTTCCAAAGATACTCTACTCTTAGAAGCTAGCAGTACTTACATTGTTTCCCTTCTTATGGAACAATTGATGTTGAGGTTGCTTCTCTTATTCTTATG
>ML273966.1:26798-62432 GCA_005239495.1 Nicotiana undulata | reverse complement strand
ATAAATATATATATATATATATATATATATATATATATATATATATATATATATATATAAATATATATATATATTTATCTATTTTACTCTACCGAGCAGCGCTATAGTCGGCCAGGTATGGCACCTATTGTGCAACCACTGATCAGTTGGGTTTACCGAGCTCCACGTGACCGTGTACGTTTTACTGAGCCTATTACGTCTGGGTATGATATGATGATGATGATGCCCACAGAGGCGGATGTTTTAAAGGTTTATGCATATATATGTATGTATCACACATTTCATGTCAGTATCCCTCAGAGGTACCCAGATGTTACAGGTTGTATATTCTCTATCCCCGTTTACATTACTGATCTTACTTATGCTTTCCTGCCTTACATACGCAGTACTTTATTCATATTGACGTCCTTTTTATTTGTGGAAGCTGCATGTCGTGCTGCAGGTCCTGATAGACAGGCAGACGCAGCTCCCCCACCACAGTAGGCTTTCCAGTTCAGCGTTTATAAGCGAGATCCCTTCTCCGGACTTGACGTGGTCTTGGTATGAATTTTTGTTATAGATATTATGGGTATGTCGGGGCCTTGTTCCATCTATGTTGCATTACTTATGCTCATTTAGAGGCTCATAGACAGGTGTCGACTTATGTATAGTTTGGTATGCCTTGTCGGATGATTTTTGTTGTATGGTCTTTCATGGAAGCGTGCTACTCCTAACTTACATGTAGTTTCTTCGCAGTCTTGTTATCCCATGTTATGCATGCTCATTCCATTATCTTTCATCGTTTGATGTTCATAATCCATATTTACCACTTATATTAATCTCGTCGGACCTTAAAGATAATAAGAAGGTTAGATAAAATGTATGTTGGTGCTCGGCGAGTATGGACCGGGTGCTCGTCATGATCCTCCAATTTGGGTCGTGACATAAGAGTTGTTCTTCACGATCGCGAGGAGGGGGACGCGATCGCGTAGGCTTGTTTGGAGCAGAGGCAAGTATGTGTTATGCGATCGCAGAGATTGGAACGCGATCGCGTGTTTGCCTGCTGATGTGCTTTGCGAACACGTGGTCAATGCCGCATTCGCGTAGAGGTAGCGAGTTGTAAGGAGGTGAGGTGAATTGTTCTATGCGATCGCCTGAGTAAGGTCGCGATCGCGTAAGTTGGTCAAGCAGTGTTTCGCGATTGCATGGGTAGTTCCGCGATCGTGTAAGGTTAATATGAGGGGCGGACCTTTTTGTGCTTCGCGATCGCGAGGCAAATTCCACTATCGCGATGAAGGAAATGTCTGGGCAGAATGTTTAAGTTCAAAAACGGGGGTTTGAGCTCATAATTCAAAAATTCAATAGAAAGCTCGAGAAGGCGATTTTGGAGGGGATTTTCAGAGGAGTGATTTGGGTAAGTGTTCAAATTTAGTTAAATTCCATGATTGTGTCTTGATTTTTATCATTTAATTCAGGAATTTGGGGTGAAAATTGGGGGAAATGGAAGAGAATTGGAGAGTTGATTTTGGGGATTTGAATGGCCATTTGATGTCGGATTTTGATGAATTTGATATGGGTAGACTCGTGAGTAAATGGGATTTCTAGTTTTGTAATTTTTATCAAATTTCGAGAGGTGGGCCCGAGGGCCGGGTTTGAGCCAAATTCGGGATTTTTGGTCTAATTTGATAATTTTCATGTGGAATTCATTCCTTTAGCGTATATTGATAGATTCGGATCTTGGAGGCCATGTCAAGAGGCAAGGGAATCGTAGACTAGATTTTTGTCCGGTTTGAGGTAGGTAACGATTGTAAATATAGACTTGAGGGTATGAAACCCCGATATTTTGTACTATTTCGTTATATGAGGTGACTCACATGCTAGGTGACGGGCGTGTTGGCGTGTACCGGTAGGGATTTTGACTTGGTTCGTCCCGTATCAAATATAGAGTTGCCTATTTTGATAAAAGCATGTATGATATCCAAGTGTTTTAGAAATGATTCTTATAACTTGGGTTGAATGCCATGTTGGGGCCTTGTGCCGTATTTTATTACTATCCTCACCCTGTTTTGATCTGAAATCTACACTCATCCATGATTTTTAACTATTTACTATTTAATTGAGTTTCATTACTCTACTTGTTGCATACGAAAGTTGTTTTGGTCTGAGTTCCCTGTTTTTACTGAAATGCCCGAGCGACTTGTGAGGTTTATAACTGAGTGAGGCCGAGGGTCTGATTTGTGAGGATATGATATGGGATCGGGATGCACGTCGCAGCATGTTATTGATAGGCCGAGTGCTAGAGTGATTGATGCCATGATTTGGCTTGTTATAGCGCTTGGGTTGAAGGAGCCCCTCCGGAGTCTGTACACACCCCCAGTGAGCGCAATTACCTACTGAGTGCGAGTGCCGAGTGAGGACTGACTGGGAGGCATGAGTGATTGTGAGGTATGCCCGAGTGGTTGTTCATGAGTGACAGTGAGGCTTGCCTTAGAGGCTGTTTATGAGTGATATGTTTGCCCGAGGGGCTTGTTTATGAAAAACACTATTTTTAATCTATTTTTATATTGAGCCTCTATTGAAACTGATAAAAATGTTTTCATACGATTTCCACTGAAACTGGAGTTTTTACGAGATACAATGATTTGAATAATGATTTGATCTTGTTGTTTCACTGAGATTATGTTGTGAGTTTTGATATTAAATGCTCGTCACTGCACTCAGTCTTTAGTTGTAATTGTTACTTACTGAGTTGGCGTACTCACGTTACTCCCTGCGCCTTGTGTGCAGATCCAGGTGCCAGGGCATCCGAGTGAGAGCTAATCTTCTCTTTCAGAGCATCCCGGAGTTAGCGAGGTAGCTCCATGGCGTCCGCAACCTTCCTTTTCTCCTTCCTATCTATTAGTAGTTATTTCTATTAGACTCATGTTGTATTGACTAGATAGTAATAGCCCTGTAATCTAGTAGCTCATGACTAGTGACTCCGAGATCAGGCAGTGTTTTAATGTTTTCATATTTCCGCTTGTTTTGAAATATTTAAACGAAAGATTTATGATAATATCTTATTAGTAAATGAACTAATGGAAAAGGTCTTTTATGTTATAAATAATGAATCGTCTAGCCTAGTATTGTGATAGGCGCTATCACGGCCTGGGTGGTTTGGGTTCGTGACAAGTTGGTATCAGAGCGTAGGTTACATAGGTCTCACGAGTCATAATCAAGTTTAGTAGAGTCTTGCAGTTCGATACGGAAACGTCTGTACTTATCTTTGAGAGGCTGCAGAACCCTTAGGAAAAATCTCGTATTCTTGAATTCTTGTCGTGCGAATCTGTTGATTTTGGTAACTAAACTTCTGTTGTTTCATTCTCTCACAGATGGTGAGGACACGTGCTACCGGGAAAGATGATCAGCCACCAGTGGGACCCACAAGGGGTCGAGGTCGTGGTATGGGTAGAGGTGCAGCCCGCGCAACATCCGGGACAGTACCCGTAGACCCACCTGTTATTCCGGACCAGGTCCTAGCCGTAGATGTTCCAGCGGGACTAGCCCAGGCACCGATTGTGCCTATTGTTATTCCGGGTCTTTAGGAGACCTTGGCTCAGATCTTGACCGTGTCCACCGGTCTTGATCACGCGGTCGCTATTTCTACTATAGCATCTACTTCTCAGGACGGGGGAGGCACTCAGACTCCTGTCGCTCGTACACCCGAGCAGGTATTTCAGGGACTTCAGACACCAGACACAACCCCGGCCCAGTCGGTTGCACCCGTACATGATTTTGTGATTCCCATCATGCCAGATGACGAGCAACGCATGTTGGGGAGGTTTGGTAGACTTCAGCCTCCGACTTTCAGGGGCGCAGATAGCGAGGATGCCTAGAGTTTCTTAGACAGGTGTCAGAAGATTCTACGTACAACGGGTATATTAGAGACTAGTAGGGTCTCGTTCACTACTTTCTAGTTTTCAGGAGCTACCTTTACTTGGTGGGAGGCTTATGAGAGGCGTAGGCCTGTTGGTGAAACACCTCTTACCTAACAATAGTTCTCCGTTATCTTTATGGAGAAGTATGTGCCACAGTCCCACAGGGAAGAGTTGCGCAAGCAGTACGAGCAGTTGCATCAGGGTGATATGACTGTGATATAGTATGAGAGGAGGTTTTCAGAGCTAGCTCATCATGCCGTTTGGTTGGTTCCTACGGACAGGGAGAGGATCAGCAGGTTCGTGGAAAGTCTCTCATATCAACTTCGGATTCTCATGACCATGGAGAGGGTATCAGGTGCTCCTTTTGAGGAGGTTGTTGATATTGCCCGAGAGATTGAGTCAGTTCATCTCCAGGATCGATATGAGAGGGAGGCCAAGAGGCCTCGAGGATATGGTAGTTTTGGTGGTGTCCCTTCAAGAGGACAGTTCCAGCACGTCAGAGGCCATCCATTCAGGCAGGCTTAGTGAGCTCGCTCAAGTCATCGTGGTGGATCATCTGGTCATAGTCCTCAAAGTTCTCATCAGGGGAAACCATCATTTAGTGCCCTCCCAGCCCAGAGTTCATCCTGTGCACCATCAGTCCATGGCTTCTCTATGTCAGGTTCTTCTGTCAGTTATCTCGGTGCTAGAGGTTCCCTTCAGTCCCCACCACTAGTCCTAGAGAGTTGTTTCGAGTGTGGGGAATTTGGGCATATGTGGAGGTAGTGTCCTCGTCGTCATGGGGGTTCGTCCCAGCAGACGGGTCAGCCATCGACTTCAGCTCCAGTCACTTCACCACCCGCCCAGGCAGTTAGGGGTGGGTCAGGCAACTAGAGGATGCCCTAGAGGGGGAGGTTGATCAGGTGGAGGCCATGCCCGTTTTTATGCACTTCCAGCTAGACCAAATGCTATGGCCTTGGATGCCGTGATTACAGGTATTGTTTTAGTTTTTCACCGAGATGCCTCGGTCTTATTTGATCCTAGTTCCACATATTCATATGTCTCATCATATTTTGCCTATTTTATGGATATTCCCGGTGATTCCTTAGTTACATCTGCTCATGTGTCGACTCCGGTGGGCGATACTATTATTATGGACCATGTGTATCGGTCATGTGTGGTGTCTATTGGGGGTGTGGAGACCCGAGTGAATCTGTTATTACTCAGAATGGTTGAATTTGATGTGATATTGGGCATGGATTGGTTATCTTCATGTCATGTTATTCTAGATTGTCACACTAATACCGTGACCTTAGCGATGCCGGGATTTCCGAGAGTCGAGTGGAGAGGTTTCATTGATTATGTGCCTAGTATGGTGATTTCATACCTGAAGGCTCAACACATGGTGGAGAAAGGGTGTTTATCTTATTTGGCTTATGTGAGGGATGTCAGTGCTGAGACTCCCACTATTGATTCTATTCCTGTGGTTCGTGATTTTCCAGATGTGTTCCTTGCAGACCTGTCGGGCATGCCGCCTGACAGGGATATTGATTTTGGTATTGATTTGGTGCCAGGCACTCAGCCTATTTCTATTCCACCGTATCGTATGGCACCGGCGGAGTTGAAGGAATTGAAAGAGCAGCTTCAAGAACTCCTAGATAAGGGGTTCATTCGGCCTAGTGTGTTACCTTGGGGTGCACCGGTGTTATTTGTGAAGAAGAAGGAGGGCTCCATGAGAATGTGTATTGACTACAAGCAGTTGAACAAGGTTACAGTCAAGAATAAATATCCCTTGCCTCGTATCAATGATTTGTTTGACCATCTTTAGGGAGCCATGGTGTTCTCTAAGATTGACTTGAGGTCCGGGTATCATCAACTGAAGATTCGGGATTCAGATATTCCTAAGACGGCTTTCAGGACTCGTTATGGCCATTATGAGTTCTTGGTGATGTCTTTTGGGCTGACCAATGCCCCAGCAACGTTCATGCATCTAATGAACAATGTATTTCATCCATACTTGGATTCATTCATTATTGTGTTCATTGATGACATATTGGTATACTCTCGTAGTCAGGAGGAGCATGCTCAGCATCTGAGAGTTGTATTGCAGAGATTGAGGGGGGAGAAGCTTTATGCAAAATTCTCCAAGTGTGTGTTTTGGCTTGCTCAGTAGCTTTCTTGGGGCACGTGGTGTCCAGTGAGGGTATTCAGGTAGATCTGAAGAAGATAGAGGCAGTGCAGAGTTGTCCTAGACCGTCCTTAGCTACGGAGATTAAAAGCTTCCTTGGTTTGGCGGGCTATTACCGTCGCTTTATGGAGGGATTTTCTTATATTGTTGCGCCCTTGACCAAATTGGCCCAGAAAGGTGCTCCGTTCAGGTGGTCGGACGAGTGTGAGGAGTGCTTTCAGAAGCTCAAGGCTGCTTTGACCACCGCTCCAGTGTTAGTGTTGCCATCAACTTCAGGTTCTTATACCGTGTATTGTGATTCTTCGAGGATAGGCATTGGTTGTGCCTTGATGCAGGAGGGTAGGGTGATTTCCTATGCCTCGCGCCAGTTGAAGACCCATGAGAAGAATTGTTCGCTGCATGATCTTGAGTTAAAAGCCATTGTTCACGCCTTGAATATTTGGCGTCATTATTTGTATAGAGTTCATTGTGAGGTTTTTACTGATCATCAGAGTTTGCAACATCTATTTAAGCAAAAGGATCTGAATTTGCGTCAGCGGAGATGGTTGGACCTTCTCAAGGACTATGATATCACTATTCTATATCATTCGGGTAAGGCCAATGTAGTGGTCGATGCCTTGAGTCGTCGAGCAGAGAGTTTGGGGAGTCTAGCATATCTTCCAGCAGCAGAGAGACCTTTAGCACTTGATGTTCAGGCCTTAGCGGGCCAACTTGTGATATTGGATATGTCGGAGCCCAGTCGGGTATTGGCTTGTGTGGTCTCCAGGTCTTCTCTTTATGATTGTATCAGCGAGCGCTAGTATGATGACCCACACTTGCTCGTTCTTCAGGATAGGGTCCGACGAGGTGATGCCAAGGATGTAGCTATTGGTGATGTGATGTAATGAGGATGCAGGGTCGGATATGTGTGCCTAATGTAGATGGTCTTCGGGATTTGATTCTTGAGGAGGCCCACAGCTCGCGGTATTCAATCCATCCGGGTGTCGCGAAGATGTATCAGGATCTGAGACAACATTATTGGTGGAGGCAGATGAAGAAAGATATTGTCGGATTTGTAGCTCGATGTCTCAATTGTCAGCAGGTCAAGTATGAGCACCAAAGACCGGGTGGATTGCTTCAGAGGTTGGACATTCCAGAGTGGAAGTGGGAGTGGATCACCATGGACTTTGTAGTTGGGCTCCCACGGACCTCGAGGAAGTTCGATGCTATTTGGGTTATTGTGGATCGGCTGACCAAGTCCGCGCACTTCATTCTTGTTGGTACTACTTACACTTCGGAGCGGTTAGCTGGTATTTATATCCGGGAGATTTTCCGATTGCATGGTGTTCCAGTTTCCATCATTTCTGAGAGAGGTATTCAGTTCACATCGCAATTTTGGAGGGCCGTGTAACGGGAGTTGGGTACTCAGGTTGAGTTGAGCACAACTTTTCATCCTCAGACGGACGGGCAGTCCGAGCGCACTATTCAGATACTAGAGGACATGTTATGCACTTGTGTTATTAATTTTGGGGGTTCATGGGACCAGTTTCTGCCACTCGAGGAGTTTGCATATAATAATAATTATTAGTCGAGTATTCAGATGGCTCTGTACGAGGCTTTATATAGGAGGAGGTGTAGATCTTTGTTCGGTTGGTTTGGGCTGGGTGAGGCTAGACTCTTGGGTGCAGATTTGGTGTAGGATGCTTTAGGTAAGGTGAAGTTGATTCAGGAGCGGCTTCGCACGGTGCAGTCTAGGCAGAAGATCTATGTGGACAAGAAGGTATGTGATGTATCTTTCATGGCTGGGGAGAAGGTTCTGCTGAAAGTATCGCCCATGAAGAGTGTTATGCGTTTTGGGAAGAGGGGCAAGTTGAGCCCCCGGTTCATTGGACCTTTTGAGGTGCTTCAGAGGGTAGGGGAGGTGGCTTATAGACTTTCTTTTCCACCCATCTTGTCGAGTGTGCATCCGGTATTTTATGTTTCTATGCTTCGGAAGTATGTTGGTGAACCGTTCCATGTTTTGGACTTCAACACGGTTCAGTTAGAGGGGGATATGACTTATGATGTGGAACCAGTAGCTATTTTGGGTCGGCAGGTCCGAAGGTTGAGGTCAAAGGATATAACTTCAGTTAAGGTGCAGTAGAGAGGGCAGTCGGTGGAGGAGGCTACCTGGGAGACCGAGCGGTAGATGCGGAGCAGATATCCACACCTATTTGAGGCTCCAGGTATGTTTCTAGACTAGTTCGAGGACGAACGTTTGTTTAAGAGGGGGAGAATGTAACGAACCGATCGGTCGTTACGAGAGTTTTAGCCCAGTTTCCCCTATTTATGCTTCATTATATGTGGTTTAGCTCTATTATGGTGTGTTAGGTTAGTTGGCTTGGGTTCCGAGTGATTTTGGAGAGAAATGAGATACTTAGTCTCTTAAGTTGGTTATTTAGTTGGAAAAGTCAACCGGAAGTTTACTTATGGGTAAACGATCTCGGAATTTGTTTTTTTTTGTTCGGATAGATTCGTTAGGTGATTTTGGACTTAGGACTGGGTTCGGAATATATTTCGATGGTTCGTGGTAGAATTAGGCTTGAATTGGCGAAATTGGAAATTTGGTGTTTTCCGATCGGCAGTGGAAATCTTGATATCGGGGTCGGAATGGAATTTCGAATATTGGAGTAGGTTCGTAGTGTCATTTGTGACATGTGTGATTTGATAGGTTTCGGCGTTGTTTGTGAAATTTGAAAATTTCTAAGTTCTTAGGCTTGAATCCGAGGTTGATTTGGTGTTTTAGTGTTGTTTTGAGTGATTCAAAGGCTCGAATAAGTTTGAATAATGTTATGGGATGTGCTGGCATGTTTGGTTGAGGTCCTGAGGGCCGAAGGTGTGTTTCGGATGCCCAACGGGACATTTTTGGGCTTGAGAAGTTAGCAGATTTTGTCGGTTTCCTATTGTAGAAGAGTTGTTCTTCGCGATCGCGAAGAGGGGGACGCGATCGCATAGGCTTGTTTGGAGCAGAGGCGAGTTTGTGTTATGCGATCATAGAGATTGGAACACGATTGGGTGCTTGCGTGCTGATTTTCTTCGCGAACGCGTGGTCAATGTCGCGTTCGCGTAGAGGTAGCGAGCTGTGAGGAGGTGAGGTGACTTGTTCTATGTGATCGCTTGAGTAAGGTCGCGATCGCATAAGTTGGTCAAGCAGTGTTTCGCGATCGCATGGGTAGTTCCGCGATCGCGTAAGGTTAATATGAGGGGCATACCTTTTTGTGCTTTGCGATCGCGAGGAAAATTCCGCGATCGCGATGAAGAAAACGTCTGGGCAGAATGTTTAAGTTCAAAAACGAGGGTTTGAGCTCATAATTAAAAATTCAATAGAAAGCTCGGGAGAAGGGGATTTTGGAGGGGATTTTCAGAGGAGTGATTGGGGTATGTGTTATTCACTCAAATTTGGTTGAATTCCATGATTGTGTCTTGATTTTTATCATTTAATTTGGGAATTTTGGGGTGAAAATTGGGGGAAATGGAAGAGAATTGGAGAGTTGATTTTGGGGATTTGAATGGCCATTTGATGTCGGATTTTGATGAATTTGATATGGGTAGACTCGTGAGTAAATGGGCTTTCTAGTTTTGTAATTTTTATCAGATTCCGAGAGGTGGGCCCGAGGGCCGAGTTTGAGCCAAATTCGGGATTTTTGGTCTAATTTGATAATTTTCATGTGGAATTCATTCCTTTAGCTTATATTGATGATAATACACTGATTTTGGTTATATTCTGAGCATTTGGAGGCCATGTCAAGAGGCAAGGGCATCACGGAGTAGATTTTTGTCCGGTTTGAAGTAAGTAACGATTGTAAATCTAGACCTGAGGGTATGAAACCCCGGTATTTCGTACTATTTCGTTATATGAGGTGACTCACATGCTAGGTGACGGGCGTGTGGGCATGCACCGGTAGGGAGTTTGACTTGGTTCGTCCCGTAGCAACTGTAGAGTTGCCTATTTTGATAAAAGCATGTATGATATCTAAGTGTTTTAGAAATGATTCTTATAACTTGGGTTGAATGCCATGTTGGGGCCTTGTGCCGTATTTTATTACTATCCTCACCCTGTTTTGATCTGAAATCTTCACTCAGCCATGATATTTACCTATTTACTGTTTAGTTGAGTTTCATTACTCTACTTGTTGCATACGAAAGTTGTTTTGGTCTGAGTTCCCTATTTTTACTGAAATGCCCGAGCGACTTGTGAGGTTTATGACTGAGTGAGGCCGAGGGCCTGATTTGTGAGGATATGATATGGGATCGGGCTGCACGCCGCAACATGTTATTGATAGGTCGAGTGCCAGAGTGATTGGTGCCATGATTTGGCTTGTTATAGCGCTTGGGTTGAATGAGCCTCTTCGGAGTCTGTACACACCCCTAGTGAGCGCAGGTATCCACTGAGTGCGAGTGACGAGTGACTGGGAGGCATGAGTGATTGTGAGGTATGCACGAGTGGCTGTTCATGAGTGACAGTGAGGCTTGCCCCAGAGGCTGTTTATGAGTGATATGTTTGCCCGAGGGGCTTGTTTACGAAAAATACTATTTTCACTCTATTTTTATATTGAGCCTCTATTGAAACTGATAAAAATATTTTCATATGATTTCCACTGAAACTTGAGTTTTTACGAGATATTCTGATTTGAATAATGATTTGATCTTGTTGTTTCACTGAGATTATGTTGTGAGTTTTGATATTAAATGCTCGTCACTGCACTCAGTCTTTAGTTATAATTGTTACTTACTGAGTTGGCGTACTCACGTTACTCCCTGCACCTTGTGTGCAGATCCAGGTTCCAGGGCATCCGAGTGAGAGCTAATCTTCTCTTTCAGAGCATCCCAGAGTTAGCGAGGTAGCTGCACGGTGTCCGCAACCTTTGCTTTTCTCCTTCCTATCTATTAGTAGTTATTTCTGTTAGACTCATATTGTATTGACTAGAAAGTAATAGCCTTGTAATCTAGTAGCTCATGACTAGTGACTCCGAGACCGGGCAGTATTTTAATGCTTTACATATTTCCGCTTGTTTTGAAATATTTGAACGAAAGATTTATTATAATATATGATTAGTAAATGAACTAATGGAAAAGGTCTTTTATGTTATAAATAACGAATAATCTAGCCTACTATTATGATAGGCGCCATCACAGCCAGGGCAGTTTGGGGTCGTGACAAGTCATCAAGTGTTGGTTCTTCATCAACACCTTCAGTTCAAAGTGTACAAAAAATAGGAACATGAAGAGGAAGAGGAAGACCAAGAGGTTCAACAAAACAGGTAATGACTGAAGTTGCTTCTATAAACTGCATATTTGTAGGTCTGTTTTATGTTTAACCTCTTAATAATTTACACTTTTTATAGGATACTGCTACTGGTATAAGAAGAGGGACACCCTATAAAAGTCCAAGAACGATTGTATGGGAATCCTACAAACAGAAAGTGGAGCTTCCATCTATAAAGTAAGCATATAATGTCAATTGTGACTTTGAACTCATTTTGATCAAACTTGGATCTAAACTAACTAAGTTTGTTTGTGTGGATATAGCCTGGAATGTCAGATGTTCCTATGAACTCTGCAGTAATGACCGAAGATATTGGACACAAACCAAGAACACGATGAAATGGAAAGGTAAAGAAGCTATCACCTCAATGAATCTTCAACATATTAAAGGTAAAGGTAAGAAAAGAATGGAGACAAGGTCAAAGGCATCTGAAAGAGTTCGTTTGAGCCAAACTAGTTCATCAGCATTACAATCAACTGCCCAGTAGATATTAGAAACTTTAGTGTTTTTGTTTGCCTTTTGGCAGTTGGTATATGCAAAGACAATATAAATTTTTATTTTTGTATGTAACTATATTCAGCAATGACTGAAATTTTCTAAGTCTATGGTATTATGTGCAACAATGACTGTTGATCTGTAGGTCTATTACTGAAAATGATATGCAGCAATGACTGCAATTTTGTTAAGTCAGTTTTTGTGTTTTTTTGTTTAAGTCTGGTTTTTTTTGTTGCAATATACAACAATTAATGCAGATTTGTAGGCATGTTTACTGGAAATAATACACATCAATGATTGTAATTTTGTTAAGTCAGTTTTTTAGTTTTTCTGCTTAAGTCTGTTGCAAAGTTGTTAATTTGTTTTCTGCATAAATATGCTGCTAATATACAACAGTGACTGCAAAATTATTGATCTGTTTTTCTGCATAATTATGTTGCTAATATGCAACGGGACTGCAGATTTCTAAGTCAATTTGAAGTCTGCATTTGTAACATAAATATTGTCAATTTTCACAACACAAACTATACCAACAACGAATTATATTACAACAAAAGTTACACCAAATTTTTACAAAATATGCTGCAATTTGTTAAGCAACTCTAAAGATACTACTACCACAACAGATCCTAAGGCAACTTCATTGAATGAACTTCAACATATACTAGATGAAACCAATAGTTTATAGCTATAACACATCAACACAACACAAAAAACTAAAGTACTTTCTCCCTAATCTTGGATTTAACCAAACTGATCCTCCACTTCTTCTCCCTTCCTTTCATCTTCTCAATCTCTCCCTCCAACTTCTCTAATTGCATCTCTATCTTCCTTTCCACTTGTTTTTCCCCTAGGCTTCTCAACACTTTCATACACTTGCAATGTATTTTCAAGTTCACCAATTTTCTCCACCAGTTTAAAAATAAATAATTTCGTTCTTGGATCAATTTATGCATCTCTCCAATGCCAAAAATCACAAGATCTTGGACCCTATAATGATGAAACACAAGGAATTAATTAAAGGTCAATCGGTGAAAGCTTCAACTAATTTACAAAAATTAATCCTACCTCATAGTATGGACACACCCAATATATTCTACCGTCCGAGGGGTCCAAGCATTCATTATCGGCAACACATAACGATGGTTGCAATGCACTTCTTCATTCAACTCAGGATCATCATCTTCCATGCAAAGCTTAGCCAAGTTAGCTGACGTATTGTCGACTAAGTCCTAAAATCAGATGAACCTCTCAAATAAGAAGAAATTCGAAACACTCAATAAGCCCTAAAATCATACGAACCAAAAGATTATGTAGAAGAATAAGGCTTTGATTCAGATAAAAGGATTAGAAATTGTAGGTCTTGGCCAGAATTTGTAAGTAATTGAAGGAGAGGAGATTTAGGGTTCTTGAAGAAGGGAAGAAGAATTGGATCGGATAATTTAAATTTTATCATTGGGTATTCTTATAAAGTAAGGAGTCTCTTTTACCGTTGGGTCTCTTTATTTTATAATGAATTTTCTTTTTTTCTTTTTAAATTCATTTTAACTGTTAATTTTAGTGTAAAACGCGGTCACAAATCAAATGTTTCTACGCGCTGGATCTGGGGTCATGGAAGATGGAAGAAAATTCACTTGCAATGTGTTTAGGGGGGTAAAAGAACACCCGTTTAGTTATAGTGTTCAAACATGTTTTTGGGACAAGTTTAATGGGGACTTTATGTGTTTTTTCTATTTTAAATAGAAACACCAAGAGGTCATTTGGTACGAAGGATAAGCGATAATTAATTTCGGGATTAAATTTGAAATGAGTTTATCCCACATTTGGTTGAGATAAAATTATGGTATAACTCATCCTAAGATTTAGTTATCCCGAAATTGTAGTGTTATTTTTGTTCCTATGAAATGGTAGCATGATAATTTCGAGATAACTAATTCTAGAATAATTAATCATATGATAACTTGTTTTCCAGCCAAACAATTCCTAAAATGACACTCGTTTGCGGCACTTGCATGTATATTCATGGCTCGTAGGTCAAACTGAGTAAGAAGGTAAAAATGGGCACATTTTAATTGTACTAATTTTTATGTACGTGCGTTGCACGTATATCTCTTATCAATTGTTATAAAATATATTTTTAAAATATAAGTTCTTAATTGCATGTATTCACCAAGTACATAATTGGTGTCTTTGCTCTAGATTTTCAAATACTATTATTAGAGTCAATACATAATTATGTAACTAACATGACAAAATTGATCATTTGGGTAAGTTTTGATGACGTCCCTTTATTTTAAATTCATGTATTATGCTAATGTAATAATATTTTTCAGCATATAGATGATTATTGTATTATTATACATAAAATTTATCTCATTAATTAAATTATATTGTTCCTTCATATAAATAAATATTTAAATTAGCGCTTGCCATTATTAACGTGTTTATTTTTTCTCTACCGATATTTAACTATCCCTTTTTCAAAATCCTTGTGAGGAATAATCTCATATTGACTTGTAATAGCTATATAAATCTCTCATTCTCCCACAATTACATATTTATTTGAAAGGATCAGCGTTCCAACTTCTCTTGGTTCTATGGGGATAAAAGTTCCGATGATGATTAGTACTTCCAATAAAATAAGGATTCTAACCTAAAGTTCATGTTGCTCCAATTAGAACTTGATCGGAACCATTTAGTTATGCAATGAAGGATTGGATTAGATGTGGAATCTCTAAGCCCAAATAAACTTGTTTTTAGAAAGTAATAAAGTTCCTTTTTTCAATTAAAATGGTAAAAAGTTCTACAAAAATAAGAGTGACAAATTCTATAGATTTAACTTAAAATATTAATTCAAGGGGGAAAAAAGATAACTAACAATATCGTTGTATAACTTTGCTTCTTTATGCAGCAATACCACAAATTATGTGCAATACTCCCTAATTATGTGAAACAATGCTTTCTTTTATAGAAATAGTTGGCTTGTTCTTTTTCTACATGAATTCATGCAATAGATCTAAGTTCCCTACAAACTGGAAAACCTAATAGCAAGCTTACACGTAATAAATATTTATATTTATGTGAATATTGATGTGCAAAACTAAATAAATACAAAGAGTGCAGACTTCAACTTCAACTCAACATGTTATTTCATGCACACATTTTGTATTGTTTAGCTCCTCACGTCCAGGTTTGAGCATGGGTATTTGTGGTGCTTAAGGTGACAATAATTTCGCGTAATTATGAACAATAATTTTTTTAAAATAAAATTATGGACGTGTCTTTCGAATTGAAGTATTTTGGGACAGTTGAACTTTAAAAACTTTACAAATTTTGACTATTCTCGCTGTCCTAAAAACGACTATCTGAATAATTCGTCCAGTAAAATTTTGATAGAAATTTGGTCCGGGCTCAGGAGTGGATGTAGCCTACCAGCTACGAATTTATTCCAACCCATAACTTTGGACGCGGAATATAGATATATATGTAAAAACCTACTAAATTCTTAATAAATATTAAATCTGAATCACAATTTTAACAATACAATGAGTTTAATGTTGAAATATTTTAAAGTTAAACTTATTAAATTTAAATCCTAAATCCGCTTTTGTCCGGGCTCAAATCAAAAGCAAGCTAAAATCCGATAACAAAAGAACAAAAACAATATATGTTATTTCACTTACCGATCCTCCACGACTCCAATCAATGACGCCCTCCATCTATAATTTTAGTAACAAGGTTGTTCACATCTATAATTTTAGTAACAAAGTTATATTGCAAGTTATCAGGTATCCATCTTTATTAGGAGATTGAGTTGAATTTCATACACTCTTGTTATTGGTTATTGAAAATTGCTATGTCATTGCATCAATTGGGTGGGTAAGACGAAGTTAGCATCTTTGTAGGGTGGGCATATGTGTAGTTTAAATCAAAAAATAATTTTATTATTGGGTAATTTATAATTAGATCCTTATATTAAACAAATATGTAAGGGTATAAAAGTCAATCAATATTTCAGGAATATTTTAGTCGTTCAACATTTAGCATAAATTATTCGTGCTTTTATAATTATATATATATATATATATATTTTTTTTTTTTTTTTTTGTCCCAGCTGATAGAAAGAGTGATTTTTTCTTAATAAATTCTAAGAAAAGAAAATTTAAGGGTTAGTACGGTGTTCCAAATAATTGAGTTGTCTTAGTGCACGATAGGCAAAAGCTTAGGGGGGAAAAGTCAAAGAAAAATGATGTCTTAATTTCTTCTGGAACCTCAACGCGAAAGAAGGAAAGTGGGAAGGTGGGGAAAAATGGCGGTGATACAGAAAGCAGTGGCGACGCTGCCGGCGTTGATGCGAGCTATGAGGAAGGGAACCCCAAACCCTAACCATATGCCGTTGAATCAACCGTTGCCTTCACTGAGACGAGCATTCTCACTTTACGATCAAATCAATCTTATCGATAACGTTCCTGAAGATCAATTGCGCTTCCAACAGTACTTCCCTATTCTTCCTTCTTTAATCAGTTTCTTACTTATTTTCTGTATGCAGTTATTTTCTCGTCAAATTAGGAGAATTTGTGACCTTTTTGAGCTAAATTTTATTTGAAGAACAATTTATGCAATTTTGTTTTCTTCTAGTTTAGGTGTCTTACGTCGTATCTAGTGTTCAATTTTTATATGACTGGGGTGACCGGGCTAGCTTGCTCGACTATTCTACCGGGTACCTACTACCTCCACCGGCAAATAGCTTTTTTTTCTTTTTTTGCCTCGTATCTGGTGGCTAAGTCAACCAAATTTTTTAGCATTATTTGACCAAAACTCTTCAAAGTTCAGAAACTAGAAGTCGGGATATTAATTGAAGCAAACTTTCTATTTGAGGAATTTGATGCTAGTCATATGGTTTAATAAATTGCAATAACTTCATTGAGGCAAGTAATGGCATAATTGCTTTGGTTAGAATTCGTCACGCAGCTTAGGCATGCTAGTTGACCGCTTATGTATTTCCGGCGGATATTTATTGTTTCGGTGGACCTATAGAACTTTTGTTTCATCTTACATTTGCAGTTTATAACATACTAGCAGAGATTTATATTTTACCCTTTGTGCCTTACTTCCTTTCAAATATTTGTTCAATTGTCAATCAAAAATGTCATTATTGCTATATATTTCTGATAATTAGCCTTATCAAATGATAAATATTTACTTTTTGTATCAAACATAAAGAAAGGAGACTTATTTCAAAGTTATTCCCATTTCCTACTAGCTTTTCATCTTCACACAGCCTATTTACTCTTCTTTTTTTCTTTCCGTTGGATAGCTATTTCTAAATTTGTAATAAATGAACTGGCCAGAAGAATTATCTTTCTCTCTCTTGCTTGGCTGTTGTTTTTGTGGAGGGGCATGAAGGATGGTAAAAGGAGACCTATATGTAGAAATGTAGATAGAATAGACCGTTACTAATAAACACAGTGTTTTCTCTCAGCTTTAAAGAATCCTGGAGGAGGGGAGAAATCAGCGAATTGCAGTTGCTATCCAGTTGTTGTTTAGCTTTACAATAGTGTTAACCCAAAACTTGCATTGCCTTTGGACCGCAAGAAGCTAAGAAAAGTAAAAAAACCACCCACACCCTTTATAAAAAAAATTTAGGAAATCACCCACACCATATGGCAAATACCACATGTACTAATCTTGAAGTGTTCGTACTGACTTGGGTGGGTCAAGATGTGGTCCTTAAGAAAAATGTCGGGTTGTATGATATTTCTGGGGAGTACAAATCAAGCTATAAAATATAGTGGGCTATCTTGTTAGTATTACTAGGCTTGTGGACTGTTTTGTGCTTTTACATCTTAAATTTTGCCAAGCTGGTTCAATAGATATAATATATAGCCTCATAACCCTCTGGGGTGGATGGCTTCTTTAACTCTCTTTTGTTAATTTTATTGCTTAATGCCCTGTTTTCTCAGTAACGGTAATTTGGTATCATTTCCATTTTAAGCCCCTGTACTACCATGTTGGTGAAAATACTGAGTTTGCTGAGCTGGATGAGGTGGTCTAGTTCACACCAGTGATTCCCAGTAAAATCAGATGATTAACATTCAGGAGTGGACTCTGGTCCCTACTATGGGTTCCTAGGATACTTCAAAATCCGGGTAACAAAGTCTTGGGTATGATTGGCGTGAGTCTAAGATGAAAGCATGTGAAGAGAGGATGTAAATGCTTGCACTAAGTGTCACGCCCCAAACCGAAGAGCGCGACGAGCGCTTAACCGAGTAAACCCGACTGAGCAAGCCTGTTAGATTTTATTCTACCAAAATTTATCTTTGAATAAAGAGGAGATGTAATCCATTGATCATATTCTGAAAATATTTCATTAACAACTTTCATTTTGTTTTCATTAGCAGTTTCAACCATAATATTCAAAATATTACAATTTTTATAGATATGATGAAAAACATGTTTTCCAAATCCCAATATTTCTAATTCAATTCCCAATATCAAACACCCCCCACAACCTGTCTACGGAGCCTCTAAATACAACTGAAGAGTAATATGGAAATGCCGGCAACAAGGCTCCGGCTATACCTCAAAATACAAAGTACATGATAAACAAATGATACAGGACCTCGAAATGAAGTGGGGATCGCCAAGTTAGCTGAAAAGAGCGTACCGCTATCACTGATCACTGTCGCTTACTGTGGAATCACCTGCATCCATTAAAGATGCAGCGCCCCCGGCAAAAGGGACGTTAGTACTGTCGAATAGTACTAGTATGTGAAGCTAAAAGTCCTCTTTGAAAATAGAATAACCATATAAGAAAAGGAAGGCCATAGAAACAAGAAGTCACAATCAATAATATCCAAATTCCCAATTGAAACATAACAATTTTCAAAATACGAAAGTAATACATATTTTTAGTTGGGAGATCTTTAGTACCGATAATACCACAAGTCACGATACCACTGTTCACAATGCCACCGTACTCTTGGCACGGAGTCCGATCACGGCTCGATCGGCTAAGCCACCTTATTTGAAGGCATCAACCACAATCACATTTTATATCACAGATTTATATCACAATTTCCAGCACAATCACCACCATGTGTGCGGCATGGCGTCCGATCACGGCCCGATCGGCTAGGCCATCTTACCACAATGTTGTGTGGTTCGACATCATCCACTTTTACCAATAATCTCATCCCAATTGAGGGGAATAATTTCATCACATCAATCTCATCCCAAATCAGGGGACAATTCACTCCTACACCGGCACGTGTAGTTTCGGGGTTAGGTTATTTCAACCTACCCTTCCTCGGTGACTATCGATTCTCCCAATAATATTTTTTTAATATATCGATTTGAACACAAAGGTAACATAAAAATACAAATGTACTCACCTCAACATCTTTCACATGGTATAAATCTTCCTGAGTATTTTCAACCACACACAACTACAATATTTCCTTGGCTCTGTTGGCCATTCACAAGATTCTTTATTCATGGCACAGTGGCCATATTCCATATTCAACACTTTCACTTCTTTTAATTTCAAGAATCATCACCAATTACCAGCATATAGAGTATTTCAGAAATCATATACCTCAAGTTCATTAGTAATGGGACTTTAAACACAAAGGATTCTTCCCAAAGGAGGTGACATACCAACGAACAATAGAAACACACATCAAAGTAATAAACAAGCAAACACACCAATTATTCTTGAATTACTCTTTTCCAACCACGACAATGTACAATTCCAACACCGGAGTATGTAAGAACTCGGATCACATTGGATGTATTTATAAGGTAATGCATTATCTAAAACGGCTACTTATGGGCATAAATTGAGTATAAGAGCCTTAAGGCAAATTCTACTTTTAGAAGTCATTTTAAAACAGTTGAGTCGAGGCTTATTTCATAATCTGTTTCACATTTTCTCATTTCATTGGCATCACTAATCACAATCATAACTTAAGTTCTCGGCACGTTGGCCACACTCTATTTTAAAACATCTTTATAGATTATCAAAAGCAAGACACACTCAATCAAGACATTTGGTACACATAGGAGCAATTAGAAACATTAAGCACATCGAATTTTCCTCACCCAATTGGTATACTAGTTTTCATTTAAATTACGACTCAAATCCATACCATTTTAATAAGCAAACCATACTTTGAACATCTAGCTTTCGGTATAAGGCTCATTCGGAATAATCAAGTTTATAAGTCTATAGGGGATAACTCGAAATGTAGAAATTAGGGATTTTGGGCCGATCATACTTAAACTTACGGAAACATTATGGAATTCAATTCCGAGAGAGGAAGTTTAGCCAACATACCTCGCTTTTAGCTTTCCTTAAATTACTACAACGTTCTGGAAGTTCTAGCAATCCCAATCTATTTTGAGACATAACAAAATTGAACCATAATTAGAAAGATATTCATGGTCTCAGCTCATTTGAGCATTTTGTCAAACACTAGGTGTGCGTGCAAATTTGGCTACAAGGTTCTTCTACAAGATTTTCTTTCATTCCACAACCCAATCTTTACTTATTTGAGCTCAACAATCTTCCCACAAACCTTATTGGTACATATATGTATACATAATACTCTCACACCCAAGAATCATACTTCTCATGACCTGTTTTTAATCAAAATCCCGATTTTTAGAGTTGGGAGTAGAATCTTACCTATTAGATGAAGATCTCGTGAAATCTTCAAGCCTTGAGCAAGAATTGATGAACAAAATAGCTAGGTCTTCTCTTTCTCTCTCTAAGATAGCTCTCTCCTCTCTCCACAAAATCAGTTTTGACCTTCTATAATGACCCCCTAAGGTGTTATATCAAAATTGGATCAGATATGAAAATTTCCAAAAATGACCCCCGAAGTTAATTATGTGGTGCAATTATGCTATAGCATAATCGTTTTGTGGACAACAAAATTGCAGCATAATCAATTATGCTATAGCATAATCAATATGCGACAGAATAATAGTTTGTCCGTCTCTGCTCCACTTTGCGATGCTTATGCGGTCCGCGGAACTGTTTTGTCGTCGCGAAATTGATCGCAAATCCTTTGGTAATTTGATCATAACCTTTTGTAGGAGTGTCCAAATGACGAACGGTTTGAAGCATTAGAAACTAGACTCGAAGGTCTTTCATTTGGTAGGTTGTTCATTACATAAAACCTTATATATATTTAGATATGCTCTTCCAAAGTGTGGACTTGTGCGAACTCATTTGGAATTTTAGCCTATTATGTAATTTTCCAACTTGACTTTGACTTAGGCCTCTTCTTAGACCCCACATTACTTATTATATGACTTATATACTTATTACCATATCCAATTGATGTCCATGACATTAATAGCACATAAAATATTATAATTAGCCTACCTGACACCACGAAATCGTAAATTATTTAGTGAAATTTTCCGGGTTCTTACTCTAAGAGAGATGTTAATGCTTGAAGTGTATAGAAATTTGTAACAAATTGAGTTAATAGAAAATAGTTGAATATGTGTTGTATGTGTGATGGATGATATCTATTCTATGTACAAAAGGTCTTATTTATAGCTACAGGGTCAGTCATTTAAACCACCTTCTTAACCTGCTCGCTTTTGTTTCCTAAAAGTACGGCACATTTAGTTAATGTTGAGATGGTTCGTTGCTTGCTTGATTCTGCCTTTTTCATCTTGACTAAGTCACCAACCGCCTTTAGCTCCATGTTCAGCCGACATATGGGAGGCAATTACTTGACTGGGTTGTCATAGAGTAAAACCCTATATGACTTTTCCCTTTACTAATCCATTAGGATGGATGTTGGGCTAATCTCATTTAGGCCACATTGCCACGATTTATACCAAGCCTCAAAGGGTCTCTTCTGGGTGCCCATGGCGGCGTATCGTGGTCAATTTTGATGTGGTCATGATTCAATTCTGATAGCCTAAGAAGATGGCCAAATGGCCTCAGTCCGTGCCGACTCAAAATTTTCGTGTTAACAGACTTTCTTTCTTACAAGAATTTTGTTGTGGCACTTTTTCTTGGACTGCAAGACATATTAATATGTATCAGTACCTGATTATTTTAATAGTTTAATTCGGCTCCTTGTAGGTTTACTGATACCGGGTTCAAAGTTAATGGGGTACATTATGAAGGTAGCTTGCTTTGTGTTGGCAACTTGTTAATGTCTTGGCATCCCAAGAAACTTTCGGAGGTTACTTTAGAAAGGTACTTACTTTTGCTCCTCATTGAACCTGGTAGTACCTTCCTTGAATGTACTATAAGTTGGTTAGACATGGGAAACCTTTTTATACATTTGGATTGGACTTGCCAATTGAAGTGGTTCAGTCTGGTTTAGTTTGTAGTCAATTGAAGTTAAGGAGCTGATGCCTAGTAGCTCAGTGGGATGACCAAAAAGTGACAGCAGGGTGAAAGAATGTCCCATCCTTCCAAGTTGTATGCCTCTTTTTAGTTGATATTCCCTTCATAATGTCCAATTTCTTTTGAAAGAAAATTCTGTCATATGTCAAACAAAAACAGTAATTACAGGGATCCAAATTTTACACTATTTTATGTAACTTTTTTCCTCTTATGGTCTACAAAGCCAAAAATTACTAATATCTTCGTATGCCCTTCTGATGAATAATAAACTATACAACAGTCGAACACTCACTTTTTAACTTGTAGCCTGTTTGGCCTAGCTTCTGCGAAGCCAAAAGTGCTTGAGAGCCGAGGTGTTTGGCCAAGCTTTTAGGAAAAAATAAGTACTTTTGAGAAGTTCCAGAAACTGAAAAAATTAGCTTCTCCCCATAAGCACTTTTGAAATCTTGGCCAAGCATAAGTTTTTGTTTTAATATTCGCAAAAGTGACATCAAATTTAGCCAAACACAAATTGTTGTTCTCCCAAAGTACTTTTCCGTAAAGCATTTTTCCTACAAAAAACACTTTTCAGAATAAGCAAATTTTGGAAGCTTGGCGAAAAAATAGCCTGGTCAAAGCGAGAAATTTAATTTGGGGTAAAGCTAAAGGGAGTAGTACCATGTCCACCGCCCTCGTATTACATAATTTTGGACATTTTACTGTGCCACAAAGTTCAACTCTTTATTTATATTGCATGGATATCACTTATGAAACGTTTTTTCCCCTCGAAAAATATCAGATGTTTCCTTTTGCAATTTGGTTATACAGTCACATCTGACATGCCATTGATACGTGCTTCATGCAGCTTATCTATCTTCCAGACTGTTCGGCCCGTTCCAGGTGAGTAGCCAGTCAGTCTATTTTTGAAGAATGCGATGCTCAGCTGATGTTTCTCTGCACCTACCTTCATGTTCATGTACAACATTGTTATGGTGCTCATTCCGTTGGACCTTTCATGTCTAATTGGTTGTTCCTTTTCTAGCAGGGACCAAGCTTATTTTTTATGTCTTTAAAATTTTTACCCTATTTCCTTTCAAGTTAGCAGCATTGATTGAAATGTTCTGAAATCTTTAGTGGTACACAACTTATGTTTCTTCTTCCACATAAAAGGGGAAAATACTATGCTAGTGTGTGGCAAGTTATGATGTCCACATCTCACTGTAAGATTGCTGCAAATTTGTCTGGTGTAGTTTCCTGCATGAGAACGATTTACTACTTTGCTTTGGTTGGGTTCTCTTGGCTGAACTTGATGTGCCATCTAACATAAGCTAATCTTTCTTTTTTGATACATCATTTGTGGAAAGTGTTATACCCTTTTTGTCAGCTGTATTGTGCTAGTATTGTTTGAAATCAAGGAAAAATCTTGAATTTGTAACTTAAGGTGGTTAATGATTTAAAATTTTAATCAACCAGTTAAAGGTGCAAAGTTTAATATGTGGGAGGTTTGTTGCACAGCCAGTAGTCAAAAACTATAGTTGTTTTATACTGATTTAAGATCTTGGAGAAGTAGCCATGATTATTCACGGTAATTAGATATTCTGAGTAATCATGGCAGTTAATAATTTTGGCATGAATAAAAAGAAAAAGTATGTAAAATAGATTGGCAGAAAGTATGATCTAGCTATTCTTAAAATATTTGATTAATAAACCTATTTTTTATCGGATAAATGATGGTAAATTTTAGTACTAGGAAGAATAGTTGCAGCTGTGCGGTGTTGATATTCCGCTGCGTTTGGTTTGTGTTTACGTTTGTGTTTGCCAATAACTTGTTAGAGCAAAACACCTGGTGGTCAAGTTTGTTTGATTATTTCTAAGTATCTTGCAATTAAGTCTGTGTGGTTTTTGCATTTTAAAAAAAGAGGGCTGGGTGGTGTTTGTCTAAGTACTACTACTAGTTAAAAAATCATTAGTATTTTAACTTGAATAGGATGCGGTAATGTGTTTGACTTCCAGAGAAAGAGAACTATGGATGTTTAACAAACACCCTTAGCTTTGAAGAGTTTGGGTAGAAGGAAATTAAGCATAAAATTTTGAGAAAATCATGCATCAACGGGTGTGGCCTAGCGGTCAATGAAGTAGGTGAAAACCATGAAAACTCTTGGTGGGTAGAAAATCATGCATCAACGGGTGTGGCCTAGTTGGACCAAAGAAGGGTTGTGCAAGCAATCACTAAAGACTTGGAATTAATTACCATTCCTCAAACCATTTGGTGGTCTGTTTGGCTTGAAAGAAATGACACAATTTTTGAAGGCCATAGGAGAAATTTACATAGCCTTAAACAAAGATGCATGTTGTTGCTAGCTTTTTAGTGCAACCTGGTTATTGTACAGGATGTTGATGCAATTTGAGATATAATAGGGGATTTGCACAATTTGTAGTTATAATTTGTCGCACTGGCCTAATGCAAGCATTTATAAAATCTTTGATGACATATAAAAAAAATATACAGAAAAATCTCGGGTGCGTTTTGATTATCGTATAACCTAATGAGTATTGACTCCGTTCTGATCTCGTCAAGGAATGATTACCTTCTAAATTTTGTACTACTCTTGGTATGAGCCTCTTCTTCGTCTTTGTTCCTAATATAACATCATTGCAGAGATTCTGCTGCTTGGCTGTGGGAGGTACATTCAACCAGTAAATCCTGAGCTTCGTGCCTTTATTCGTTCTACTGGAATGAAATTGGAAGCAGTTGACTCTGTAAGTATATGGTTCTGTGAATCTGTATTTATTATGAAAAAAGAAAGAAGAGGCTATATTATCGTTTATGCACAACTGTTTCAGTAGTTATCAGATTGTGTCTGATAGATGAGATGGGTAGCCATAGAAGTTCCGAGCAAGATTTATTCTTGGTTACTGCATCATACCCCACCATTTACTTAACGTCTCTGGAACGTTTTGTTAAAAACTATTATTGGAAGATGGAAACATATGGAACTCTTTGATATTCCGGGACCTACATAAAGGAGTTTAAATACAACTAGATTAGCCAGCAAACCAATGCCAGAACAGTGACATTTAACTCGCTTAATGCTTTTCTTATTGGTTAATTTCTGAATGAGTATTAGTAGCATAAACATTTCATGTATCAGCCAATGTTTTGCAAGTGGCTTTTCTCTTCCTCATTCTTTTCTAAATTTTCAATGCAATCATTGAAACATATTATTTCCTATTCATGTGGTTCTTTACAAAATAAACTGTTTAGGTGTTTCTTAATAGACACAATGAACCAATAATTGAATCGCACATGTTTTGGTGGAGTGATATCAGACTACTCACATGAAAAAGCAAATTTCTATCTGAACTCTAAAAGCTTGCTTTGCTAGCCTGTCGCTTGTTAGATATCCACATATATCATGTTTTGTTGCACATATTCGTTTATCAGAGCTTGATCTTCTTTCTCTCATCCATATTATGTTGCTTACATTCCTTACTTCATCTGTGATGCAGAGAAATGCTGCATCTACTTATAACATTTTAAATGAAGAAGGAAGGATTGTGGCTGCTGCACTTCTCCCATATGGAGTAGAATCATAGGCCTGTGATATATATGTTGTTCTTTAACAAAGTCAAAACTTGATTAATCATGTCAGGAAATCACTTTGCTTTTACTGGAAATCAAATGAAGGAGAATATCTTGCCAATTACTTTATCCCAAATTTGATGGGATTCCTCTGTTTACAATTGACACATCGTGCTCTAGTAAAATACGTATTATTTTTCATTGCTCAAATTCATATTCTTATTTTTCCCGTAGCTCATGTAAATTTGAGTTTTTAACTTGTGACTTTTCTCATTTCGAATAACACCACCAGATAGAAGTATACTTGCCAGAGTTGTGTGAACTTGAAGCTTTAGAAACCACAACTGCTCCATGTTTTTCAATTGCTTCCACCCTCTCAACCTCTTCTCTCCAAAGCAGTTTCGATGCACCATAAGTTGAGAAAGAACCTTTGAGATGGTAGTTACCATTGGCTCATGTCCTTCTAAACAAGGATCAGTAAGAGCATCAAAGGATATAATTCAGACCTGAAGGCTGCCCTGATGCAATCTGATCAAGAGTTTCAACTAGCAAATTCTCAATCGACTTTGGAAAACCATTGGATTCTAAGGGTGTGTTTGGTATGAAGAGAAATATTTTTCAGAAAATGTTTTTCAATTTTCTCATGTTTGGTTGGCTTAAATGTACTGGAAAACATATTCCTCATGAACTTATTTTTCTCCAATTGGATGAAAATGATTTCCCTATCAAGACAAGGGAAAATATTTTTCAAAACTCTTTACCTTCTCCACCCTATTCAAACTCTTTTTTTACCTTCTCCATCCTATTCGTCATCCCCACAAACCCAATCCCACACCCCACGCCATCCAAACCCCCCGACCCTTAAATAGAAATATTTAATATAGTACTTTCTTTTCATGTTACAGATAGGGTATTTTTTTGTCATTTCAACAAATGAGTATTTTTTTTTCATGATATTAAAAAAATATTTAATTTCAGTTTAACAAAAAAAGTACTTTATTTTCATGATGTAAAAAGATATTTTCTTTCATTTCAACAAAACGATGTAGTAAACTTCATTTTTCTTTCATTTCAACAAAATGATGTAGTAAAATATATTTTCTTTCATTTCGACAAAATGAGCATTTTCTTTTTATGATGTGGAAAAATCATTCTTTTATTTCAATAAAATGAGTATTTTTTTTATAATGTAGTAAAATACATTTTCTTTCATTTCAACAAGAAAAATTTTCTTTTCATGATTTGGAAATGTATTTTCTTTCATTTCAACAAAATGAGTATTTTATTTTCATGTTGTAGAAAGAGTACCTTTTTTTTCAACAAAAAAAAATGTATTTTCTTTTTAGTTATGGAACATAAACTTTAACGTTGTTTTGCGTAAAAAAAGTAAAGCAACACATTAGTTCATTTGGGTTTGTATAAATTTTTAGAAGAATAATTAAATTCTTGAAGAAAATAGAATCTTGAAACCGTTGGATATTTGAGGCGGGGGGAGGGGGGAGAGCACAGGAAATATGGGGAGTTGGGGGAAGGGAGGGGGGGGATGAGTAGAGTAGCATAAAAAATTATTTTCTTAATAATATTTTCTACTCTCTAACTATACACTAGAAAATATTTTTCGGAATCCAGTCACCAACTAAACAAGGAAAAATAAGTGATAAAATAACTCATTTCGTGAAAACATTTTCATGAAAAATATTTTCCTTCGTACCAAACACACCCTAAATGCTATAGTTGATTACAAAGGGGATGGCATTAGTTTCAACTAGCAAATTCCCAAACAACTTTGGAACGAAATTAGATTCTAAATGCTATAGTTGATACAAAGCGGATGACATTAGCGAGCTTCTCCAATAAAATATTGAAGCCTATAACTCTTGTTTTTCATTTTGTTCTAGATTTATCTTGGCTCATTAAATAATATCTCCGGTCCTAACAAAATAAAATACTAAACAACGCCACAAAATACTAACTAAAATAATTTCTTTAAAATTGTCTGAAAGAAAAAGCTTTAAATAGGAGATCGTACACCATATGTCTGGTGGCTAGAAGTGGTATAGATATCAGGGAAGCAAAGTCTTAGTTTAACATCATCAAAACATAACATAATACCAAACAATAGGAAACAATGTCTAGATGCAATCTACTACAACTCTAAAACTAAACATAGTCTTTCGGATCAACAAAATTAATAAGGGAGCATTCTTGGCCTGATGACAATCTACCTGTCACCCTGAAACACAAGTCAGATAGTAAGATAATGCTTAAGTAACTTTAACGAGAAAAGGGGAATGAGAGGTGTTCTTTCCACTTACTTTCAACTCATCGTGTACGTTTAAAATTGCTTTCCCCATCACCTCTGCCATAGATCACATTGTGAACTGCGAAAAACGCTTATCTGCAATGAGAATTGTCATGATCCAAAATCTTATTAAAGGTCATGATGGCGTCGGACACCAATGTCAAGCAAGCCAACGCTAAAAGTTGATTAAATCTCTATTTTAATATTTTGAAATCATTTCTTTTCATTACATTAAATAATAATTAATAAACTTTTGGCGTTGGCTTTCCTGAAATTGGTGTCTGGCGCCATCATGACCTTTAATAGAATTTTGGGTCGTGACAACATTGGTATCAGACTCCCGATTTATAACAAGTGCTTCGCGTCGCGAAAGATTGAGTAGGGAAGAAACATAGGCATAAGCCTCAAAGGAATCAAACTGCACGATGAAGAATCAAGAAGGGAAGTACTCCTAACAGCCATGTAGCCTCTCGAAGATAAGTACATACGTCTCTGTACCGATCCGCAAGACTCTACTAGACTTGCTCATGACCCGTGAGACCTAAAGGAACCTAGTGCTCATATACCATGTTGTCACGATCCAAAATCCTATTAAAGGTTATGATGGCGTCGGACACCACTGTCAGGCAAGCCAACGCTAAAAGTTGATTAAATCTCTATTTTAGTATTTTGATATCATTTCTTTTTATTACATTAAATAATAATTAATGAACTTTTAGCGTTGGCTTGCCTGACAGTGGTTTCCGGCACCATCATGACCTTTAATAGGATTTTGAATGAAAATCATGTATGTGAGGTGACGAGTACGTACTTGATTTATATCTGCAAATTATATCGATTAAAATTCATAGACACCCTTACGTATTAAAGTGAAATAAATTGTTGGAACTCAATAAATCATCGATTTCATGTCTCATTCCTTGTTTGTCGAGTTTGTATTTATATGATAATTTGGTGTAAATTTCCATTTGGATTTTTATGTGAATTCCGTGTGTTTGTAGATTCGATATTTCTTGGAAATAATTGTATTATGGAATTTCCATCTAATCTACACAAATATTCAAGTAAGTTTAATTTGAGGTATTAATATATTTATCGAAATTTGGATTAAAGAAGGTGTCGTCTTATGCTGAGTTAATTTTCCATCTTCGTTGTAGTTATCGAGGTTTTATGTACTATACGTGGAGCCTTGGGCTATTTACTGTAAAATTAATTGATTTTGTTGTATCTTTGGAATTGGCTGTGGCCTATGGGCAATTTATAATATGAATTGTTGTTTTGTATTGTCGTGGTAATATACATATAAATTGTTGTGTGATTGGGTTACTGTTATGCTGCGGATAAAGGTGGCATTCCACTGTTGATATTATATGAGTATAAGGGTGGCATTTCACTGTGGTTATGTGTTGGAATATTGTCTGGGCGGAGTGATAAGGGTGGCTATTACAGGAGGGATAAGGGTGGCTATGGTCAGGGATGATGTGTGGTGACGTGGAAATTTTGATTGTCAAGAAATATTCGGCCATATTTTGATCTCTTTGTGAATATCCCTATAGTTTTAGGGTAGAGTAACCTTCAAGAAACCCTAATAGACTCCTAGTATTTCAAGAGTCTTATAGTATCTTGAATTTAGGATTTAGCTTGATCCGTTAAAATTTTGATGTCTACAAATGCCCCCTACTTCAACGCTGTCAGGGTGTAGGCTTGCCAAAATTTGAAGAGATGAAGGGTAGAATTGGTCCCACTAAGCGAACCAATTTGTTTGCAATTAGTTTTCAAGATATGAAAAATAAACTACAATCGCAAAATAGGAGAAAAATATTTTTACTAATCAATTGTGAGTACAATTTTGTTTCTCTCTTGATTATTCTCTGCTGATTATCTCCGTGATTCGAGAGCTGAAGCAACGTATTTCTCGAATGTAGGATGATGCAGGCCTCCTGGGGATGTATTTGATCTCCAACTTCTTGAACTATTTGATTCTCAAGAAAGATCCCGCCATATTTTGAACTCTTTGTGAATATCCCAAGATTTTATGAGATTTTTGAAACCCCTCTTCAAGGGAAAATGTATCTCGTTATATAGGTGTGTGTTAGGATTTAGGGTAGAGTAACCTCCAAGAACCCTAATAGACTCCTCGGATTTCAAGAGTCTTGTAGTATCTTTAATTAAGGATTTAACTTGATCCGTTAAAATTTTGATGTCTACAAATGCCCCCTACTTCAAGGTTTGTCGGGGTGTAGGCTTGCCGAAACTTGATGACGACACTTGAAGTACTAGACCATCGCAACAAATTATTTTTGAAACTTGGAGTTTTCCATTTACAGGAGGAAGAGACGAAGGGCAGAACTAGTCCCACTAGGCGTGCCAATTTGTTTGCAATAAATTTTCAAGATATGAATAATAAGGTACAATCACAAAATAATAGAAAAATATTTTTACTAATCAATTGTGAGTACAATTTTATTTCTCCCTTGATTCTTCTCTCCTGATTATATCTGTGATTCGAGGGCTAAAGCAGCGTATTTCTCGAATGTAGGATGTGCAGACCTTCTGGGGATGTATTTGATCTCTAGCCTCTTGAACTATTTGATTGTCAAGAAGTACTCGACCATATATTTGATCTCTTTGTGAATATCCCAAGAGTTTATGGGATTTTTGAAACCCTCCTTCAAGCGAGCGTTAGGATCAAGGGTAGAGTAACCTCCAAGAAATCGTAATAGACTCCTAGGAGTATCTTGAATTTAGGATGTAGCTTGATCCATTAAAATTTCGATCTAATTAATAAATATTAATTACACAACTAAATAATATAAAAAATAAAGTTATGCATTTTCATTATCTAAACGAATGCAAAGTAAAAAATAAATATCCAACACTATTATTGTTTTTAGTGTTGAATTAGATTTCTTTTTTTTAGCATTAATATCGATATTATTTTAGTTTCAGCTTATTTGAGTTATTAACATTTATGAGTTATAAAACTTATCAATCCATTCAAAAATTCTAAATCTAGACCTGAAATAGTATTGTAATAGGAAAAAACAAAGAAAAAGTTTAAAGATGTTTTTTAAATTATATCGTAATAAATATTTGTATGGGTAAAATACTTTCAAAAATTATATACATGTGATGTTAGGTTTGTTTTATTTCAATTTCACTTTTTTTTGGGTAGTTAAAAATCAAACCAAACTAAATATGATCATTTCTTTTCAAATACCATCTTATCGTACTGAACACTAGTCAATTTTTTCTTCCGATTTGACTAAATTATCAGTATAGTACGATTTGTCGATTTTCTTTGTACACACCTAAACACAAGGTTTAGGTTTCCCCATAAAAAGTTATATTCATTATTTATTTTTCCTAATTAAAAATATATAAATTATTTACTAATTATATATAATTATATTTATTATACATAAATTCTATATTCATTGACTAATTTTATTAAGCAATTGGATAAACAACTATTTTGATTAATTCTTCAAAAAAGATCCAAAGGGAGAGTCCTCCCTACCCGACCCATTCAACCGACTCATTTACCCGGAATAAAAAAAAACAGCGTAACCCCAATAAGAGCTACAGAAAAACCCTACCTTTCTTCGTATGCGTGCACTTTGCCTCTATCCCTAAGCTCACACTTCTGCGTTCAGTTTCAAAGGTGGCTATCTCTCTCCTATACGCACCATCCCATATCGAGCATAGAAAGAAAGCTAAACAAAGAGAAGAGAGTTCCAATCATGGCGGACGTTACGTCTATGGGAGAAATCACAGCCATAGCCGCTAGGATTGGTGTGGATCTTTCCCAAATCGATCTTGACTCCATTCATCTTCCTCCTGGTGAAGATTGTGGCATACCCAGGTCTTAAATCTTGACTTTCCCTTGTTTTTCTGCATTTTTATGATTTATATATGCGCTTTTTATGTGGCGATGCTTATGGGTTTCCTTTCTTTGCTGTAAAGTCTGGGCCTTTTTAATTTTTTTTGAGTTTGAGTTTATTGTTTTGGTTCATAAGCTTTGAAGATTAGAAATTTCTTGTATTTTTGTTGGGTTTTTGAGTATGATGGTGTTATTTTATGTTTATATCCAGTTCAATATGTTAATTTTAATATGGACGTATATGTCTGTGGTTCTTTCTATGCCGTGAAGTTTGGATTTTGTCAATGCTCCTCTATTGAGTGTGCAAGGCCGGTTAATATGTTGTGAGGATTAGACTTTTAGTGTTTTCTTGGGTTTTGTCTTTGTGGTTATGAATATTTTGAATTATTTATGGATTTTGAATATGTTGGCTTTTGCTTTTTGCGAGCCTTGAATATGTGAGTTATAGATTCATTACCATTTAAAAAACCTTGATTTATATATGGATTTTTATGTGTTTTTGCATTCTCCTTGAGTTCTGTTCATATGTTGAGAAGATATAGTTTTTAGCGTTTCTCTTGGGAATTTGATATCTCCATTCGTATTTTCAGACACCGTGTAATACCTTAATTTATATATGAATTTTTATGTGTTTTTGCTTGGTTTCGTTTCTTTTGTTTGAAGTTTAGGCTCTTTTAGTTTGTAATCATGGCTTTAGTTCATACGATAAAGAAAGGGTTTGTAGAGTTTAAATTCTCTTTGGTTCATATACTATGAACATAGGTTTTGTAGTGTTTTCTTTGGTTTTGAATTTGCATGGTATTTGGATATTATCAGTGATGATGATGACTTAATGGAGGAGGACCCCTTGGAGTTTGATGCTGGTTTTGGGAACATACTGGTGGTGGACAATCTTCCTGTGGTGCCTAAAGAGAAATTTGAGAAGTTGGAAGGAGTAGTTCGGAAAATTTACAGCCAACTTGGTGTTATTAAGGAGGGTGGTCTGTGGATGCCTGTTGATCCCGAGACTCAGAAAACCCTTGGGTACTGCTTCATCGAGTATAATACTCCTCAGGTACTCCATTTTTTTCTCCTTTGCAGCTACACCATATCTCATTTCCTTAGACAATGCGTGAGACTTGTAACTGAATTGCGGAGAGATGTTATCCAATGTCATGTTGCTATGTTTTTCTGCTTTTAGGAAGCTGAGCTGTGTAAGGAGAATACACAGGGATACAAGTTAGATAGGTCACATATATTTGCTGTTAACATGTTTGATGACATTGAGAAATTCCTGAAAGTTCCCGATGAGTGGGCTCCACCAGAGATCAAGCCTTATGTTCCAGGGGTTAGGCTCTTCACCAGCTGTCTTTTTTCTCCGGCGAGCACTCTGTGTCTTAAATATTAGTTTTTCATTCATCTGCTAACATTGAGATGTTTGTATCCTGGCAGGAGAATCTGCAACAGTGGCTTACTGATGAGAAAGCTAGAGACCAGTTTGTGATTCGGGCTGGCAATGACACAGAGGTCCTCTGGAATGATGCAAGACAGTTGAAGCCTGAGCTTGTTTACAAACGTACTGTAAGTGAACTTATTTCATCTTTGTGCTCATTTAGCTGTCCATTCATGGGGTTCTTTGTACTGTTTAGTGTCTCATATTTTCAGAATTCGAAATGGGTCTTGTACAGTAACTGTTCCTTTAAAAGATGTTTAATTCTATTATGCAGATGGGTAATTACTGAACTTTCGCTAATTATGTTTCTTTGAGTGCAGTTCTGGACTGAGAGTTTTGTGCAATGGTCCCCTCTGGGAACGTATTTGGCAACAGTTCACAGACAAGGTGCTGCAATTTGGGGTGGGGCCACCACTTTCAACCGTCTGATGCGCTATGCACATCCACAGGTTAGTTTCTGTTTATTTTCTAATGAACCTTCGCAGGTTTTTGTGACTTACCTCTGCTGGCGTTAAATTCAGGTAAAACTGATTGATTTCTCCCCCGGTGAGAGATATCTGGTGACATACAGCAGCCATGAACCAAGTAATCCCCGTGACACTCATGTAAGTCTGAGCTTTATTGTGTTTGTGTATCTGATTGTGGCCATACTCAATCGTCTCTAATATAGAATTCTTTCAGAGGGTTGTGCTAAATATTTTTGATGTGAGAAGTGGGAAAGTGATGAGAGATTTCAAGGGAAGTGCCGATGAATTTGCAGTTGGAGGAACTGGAGGTGTTACTGGTGTGTCGTGGCCAGTTTTTAGGTGAGCTTTGATCTTATTGTAAGAGATGCTTTCTATCCTTCTCTGCTACCGGTTGTTAATGTTATATCTAACATCTGCAAACTCTTGCATGCTGGAGTGCAGACACGTTTCCTCAGAAATATATTGAAAAGTGGGGCTGGAATACTTTCTTAACTTTCTTTTTGAAACGATTTCAGGTGGAGTGGTGGTAAAGAAGACAAGTACTTTGCAAGAATAGGAAAGAATGTCATCTCTGTTTATGAAACAGAGACGTTCTCTCTTATTGACAAGAAATCTATCAAGGTTGAAAATGTTATGGATTTTAGCTGGTCGCCAGCAGATCCAATTCTTGCACTTTTTGTTCCTGAATGCGGAAATCAACCTGCCAGGGTTTGTGCTAAAACTTTTATGCAAGTCATCACTAATTTGGAGGAACTACTTGTATTTGCATTTGAATTAAACCTGTATTAAATTGCAGGTCAGTCTTGTGCAAATCCCAAGCAAAGAGGAGTTGAGGCAGAAGAATCTCTTCAGCGTTAGTGATTGCAAAATGTATTGGCAAAGCAATGGAGACTACCTTGCTGTCAAAGTTGACCGGTACACGAAGACTAAGAAAAGCACTTACACTGGTTTTGAGCTGTTCAGAATTAAAGAACGGGACATTCCGATTGAGGTTTTGGAGCTTGACAACAAGAACGACAAAATCATTGCATTTGCCTGGGAGCCAAAGGGTCACAGATTTGCTGTTATCCATGGCGACAACCCTAGGCCAGACATCAGTTTCTACTCTGTGCGGTCTGGCACTAACACAGGCCGTGTTTCAAAGCTGACAACTCTCAAGGGAAAGCAGGCTAATGCTCTCTACTGGTCACCTGGAGGCCGCTTCCTTATTTTGGCTGGACTGAAAGGTTTCAATGGGCAGTTGGAATTCTTTGATGTCGATGAGCTTGAAACCATGGCATCTGCTGAGCATTTTATGGCCACAGATGTTGAATGGGATCCTACTGGAAGGTATTGAATTTTGCTCTTTCGTTTGTTTTGCCCTGAGACACCTTCCTATTTTGGTTCTTATACTCTTTCATTTGTTTTGCCCTGAGACACCTTCCTATTTTGGTTCTTATACCTTTGGTTTATTGTGCATTTCAAGGTATGTAGCAACATCTGTTACCTCAGTTCATGAGATGGAGAATGGATTCAACATTTGGTCTTTCAACGGAAAGCTGTTGTATAGGATACTTAAGGATCATTTCTTCCAGGTAACTGTCTTTCCTTGCATTGTTCGCTGTACTTGTTCCTACTTTGGCCTATAAGCGACTTGATCACGCTGCTCGAATTATTCTGCCTCCTAAGTTGTTATATGTTTGGGATGGTGGTTACTGATCCTTAGCGCCCCCCCCCCCCCCCCCCCCCCCCCCCCCCCCCCCCCTTTCCTTCCCTCTTTTTTTGC
>ML273966.1:620-26685 GCA_005239495.1 Nicotiana undulata | reverse complement strand
CAAACCCCGACATGCCTTTCTTGCATGCTATAGTTGATGCTCTAGGGCCGGTTTTCTGTTAGTTGATGTGCTAGGACTTGTGTAGTCTCAGTACTAAGGGTTTGCTGCAGCTTTTTACTATGCTGTCGCAGAACGGGCATTTACTGATTTCCTGTTATCTTTCAAATTCTGCGAGTGTATATTTGACGCAACTTCCCTGTTCATCCTCTCGTATTTGCTATGTGGTTGTATGCTCTGCTTGGCTACGCCTGCTTTTTTTGAAGGAACATGCTTATATTCATTACATGACCTACTCGATACTCATATATATTTAGCAAATGCTTCTTGTTTGCTGCAGTATTTGTGGCGCCCCAGGCCGCCATCTTTCTTGAGCAAGGAGAAAGAGGAAGAGATCGCTAAGAACTTGAAAAGATACAGCAAGAAGTATGAGGCTGAGGATCAGGATGTTTCATTGCAATTGAGTGAGCAAGATCGTGAGAAACGGAAGAAGCTGAAAGAAGAATGGGAAGCGTGGATTAATGAGTGGAAGCGGCTGCATGAAGAGGAGAAAATGGAGAGGCAGAAGTTGCGTGATGGAGAAGCTAGTGATGAAGAGGAGGAATACGAGGCAAAGGAAGTTGAAGTCGAGGAAATAATAAATGTTACAGAGGAGATTATTCCTTTTGAAGAGAGCCAACAGTGAATTCAATAGTTTGAGAAGCCCTGTCCAACATTTTCTGCGAGAGCTGCTATAAGGAGAAGCGAACTGAGAGCTTTAGGTAGGATATTTGGTTAAGAACTTTGTTTTCTCAATTCATTTTCTTTTATTTTCTTGTTTGTCGATTATACTATACGCAGTTTTGTCTGTTAACTAGCCCAAAATTCCTGTTACCATGGGCAATGAATTTGATTACAGACACTTGATTATTTTGTTGGGTATCTGCAAGGATTTCTTACACAAATAGGTCACTTTGTGCAAATTCTGGTGAGTTGCGCCACCACATGCCATCTTAAGTAGCTATTTGTACATGAACTGTTTTATGCAGCAAGCATGTGAATGTCCACTTACTCAAAAAAATGTGAATATGATAGTTTAGGAAATTAAGTTGTGGTCACTACCAAAGCTTACATTGCAATGGTTACCGTGGTCGTTTTCTGGGTGTGATTTTCATGGTCATTTCCCCCCCCTGCTCCCCGACCAATTTGTGGAGCAGAGCTTTATACAGACTTCTATAATGGCCATTTTATAACATTTTGCTATATCAGTTAAGTGATTTTTTGCTATTATTTTCCACTTCTCTTGCTAGTCATTTTGCTATATCAGTACTCTCTGTGAAACTTCCCCTTTATAAAAACCTCGCTCAACTATTCATTGAATCTATTATTTTCCACTTCTCTTGCTAGTCATTTATATTCAGAGGCACTACTAATGCTTTGTTGTCATAAAGCCACATATTAAATGGTACGCCAATTTTGATGGAAAATTACATTGACGCATACTTGACCAATTGAATATTGTTTTCTTGAAAGTTCTGCGCATATTTATATTCCAATGGACAAAAGGGTCAAATTTTATTAATAATGGATTACTAGCTTTCTTTTAACTTTTAATGGGTAAAATATGCTTATCTTAAATTTAATCATTTATAAGATTAAAAAAATTAAAGCTGATTTTTTGAGTAACTTTTGTCTATAATAACTAAATAATATTTAAACGTCAATTGGTGTTATGGGAGTACCAAAGGAAACTTGTGATCTTGCTTCCATTTTTCTGCCTTTGTGTGCAGATTGCAAAATGTGAAACGTGTGGCGTTCATTCTTACCTTGACCTTTCTAAACATGTTGGAAGGCAATCAATTCAAGAATTCTCATCACATCTAATAATACCATTTTACACTTGATTGGCTAAATGCAATAGAGATTACTTTTATTGTTAACGTTTTATTTCTTTTTGGTCCTTCATTTATTTTGATAACAAAAATACTAATTGGATAATGACAACATAATGCAGCGAAATTGGAGGTGCAATTTAAATAGCCTATATTGACCAATGACTGTCATTTCGGTTAATGAAGAAAATTGAAGCATAGCAATTTACCAGCATTGAACTGGCAATGTGATACATGGTATACAGACATTCGTGAAAGGTGAAGTTTAACCTTGAAAAATTTCATTTCACGCAGGAATTTTTACTATAATTTACACAAGAATTAAAGGCTCTGGTCTTGGACGAGTGGTGGTAATCGATAACGATCCCCAACTGGAACACCTGGATTATAAATCTAATATTGTCATTGGTTTTTCATAAAAATAACAAAAGAGATTGTTTTTGGGGTAAGGAATTTAAGGCTGCACTTATTTAAGTGGCTTTGGAGATATAATGATGAAAGCAACATGTATCCGGGATTAAAAAGTCAGTAGGCAGTGTGAGAACAATCCCCCTATGTGTCTTATGGACAACAACTTATCCATAACAGCAACAACTTTGAAAGCAATGGGCTAGTTATCCCCAAACACTTAACAGCACCAACTTTGCTTTGCTTTATCTCATCAAGACCATGAGCGTCCATCACTGTAGGAGAAAGTCCAGCAGTAAATTAGTATTCTGTGGGCCAATCATGAAACAAATTCTTTGACAAAGTTACCAGAAACCAACTTGATAAGCAATTCTCTCCAACTTCCTCGTGTACAACCTCATATCTTCCAATACGAATAAAACCTATACCCTGCAACACTATATATGTTAGTCCAATGTCCACTGAAGTAGGATTTGTATGTAAATGTAAAAGCACTACATTACTTGTGCTTTGTGGTTGGCAGTCAGCAGAAGCATACCAGAGAATGAAAGCACTAGGAAAAATAAATGATACTCCTCCGTAATATGTAGGTGAAGCATGTCGAGAAATCATTCCTAGCAGGACATTTCAAAATAACCCATGCCCTTAGAGGAATAAGAAAAGAGAGATTTTCCTCTATAACGTTTACATGTTAGTCAATCAGCTTCATTGTACTTGCAGAGAGGCTGCGTATAGTTGAATATCGAAATGGATAAAAAGAAGGATCTTTAACTTGATACATTTATACACGAAGAGGTATTGCAGTATTTTTTTACCTTAGAGACGACTAATTTCATTTTCTGCACAAATGGGGTCAGAAATGACTAACAGCAAAATAATTACATTAGCTGAAAATGCCAGAGCAGTTAAAGACCTTTTTGTCTTGCCTTAAACCAAACTGATCAGTAACTTCATTATTATTGACCGCATTGGCAGGCTGCATTAATAGCCAGAAATCATCAGAAACATTTTTACCAGCTTCATCATGGTAAAGAGGTGAAGTATGCCATTAATCAATTTGAAGGGAGTGCTTCATCATGGTGGGAAAAGGATTTGAGAAGAAGGGTTAGACACAATGTACCTCCAATAACTACTTGGAGAGCTTTGAAGAATGCTTTGAGGGCAAGATATGTGCCCGATTAGTATCAACATGAGTTGCTCAAGAAACTTCATACTTCCTACCAAGGGAGCAAGAGTGTTGAGGAGTACTATGAAGAAATGGAGACTACAAGATTGAGGTGTGATGTTGATGATGAATTGATGATGACCAAGTTGTCATCACTAGATTTTTGGCGGGTCTTCACAAGGAAATTGGTGAGGCTTTGGAGCTTCACAAGTTTGAAGGATTGGAAGATGCTTACTTGATGGCCTTGAAGGTAGAAAGGCGCAAAGGAAAGAAAAGATACAAGTCAAAGGCTACTAGTTCTTCAACTTGGAACAACAATGATAAGCCTTGGAAATCCACAACGAATTGGGAGAAATCCAAAGATTCCAAGTATGATTCAAAGGTTCAAGTGGACAAAAACAAGCTAAAAGTAGAAACTAAAGGATCTTCCAATGCTCAAAGCAAGTCCCTTAGCAATGTGAGACGCCTTAAATGTCAAGGACTTGGTCACTACATGAAAGATTGTCCGAATAGAAGAACTATCATTGCCATGGATGATGGAAGCTATAGAACCGAAGCTAGTGACCAAGAGCATAGAGATAGTGAACATGAAACAAGTGATGAAGAATTAGGAGAACAAGAATATGATGGGCCGAGATCTTACTTGGTAACAAGAAAAGTTTTGGCCGTAGCTAGAGAAGATCAAGATCAAAGGGAGAATCTTTTTCATGGAAGATACAAGATTTTGGGAAACCTTTGCTCTCTCATCATTGATAGCGGAAGTTGTGCTAATGTAGTAATTCCTCCTTGCTTGAACAAATGGATTTGCCAACAAACAAGCATCCCTCCCCTTATAGACTACAATGGCTACATGAGTGTGGAGATCTTCGAGTCACCAAAATGGTGCTCATAAAATTTAAAATAGGGAGATATGAAGATGAGTTTTGGTGTGATGTTGTTCCTATGCAAGCGTGTCATCTACTTTTGGGGCGACCTTGGCAATATGATAGGCATGCAAAGCATGATGGTAGAACAAACAAGTATTCACTTATCAAGGATGGCCAAAAGTTTACTCTCCGCCCCTTAACTCCGTTTCAAGTAAGTGAGGATTACAAGATAATGAGGGAGTTGAGACAAAAGGTGAAGAGTGAGCAAAAGAAGGAAAAGAGTAATGAGTTTAAGGCTCCAAGAGAAGACAAAAATGAAAAAGAGACGGAAAAAAGGGGTAAAACTTCAATCTTTATAAGCTAAAAGGGAGAAAGAAGGTGTGTCTAGTGTAAAGATTCAATCTTTATGTGAAAAACGAGAAGAGGTTCTGAGACCGCGGGTGAGCTTCCTTGCAAACAACTACAAGCCTCTAAGGGAAGTTGCTCATGAGCCTACTATCTTTCTTGTTATGCATAAAGATTGTTTGATTACTAATGATATTCTCTCTATCTTACCTAGTTCCATTTCTTCTCTTTTGCAAGGTTTTGAAGATGTCTTTCCGGAGGAGCTACCAAAGGAGCTTCCCCCACTTAGAGGCATTGAACATCAAATTGACTTTGTGCCCGGATCTCAACTTCCCAACCAAGCCGCTTATAGGAGCAATCCGGAAGCTACAAAAGAACTTCATAAGCAAGTGGAAGCGCTTCTAGAGATGGGCTTTGTTCCTGAAAGTTTGAGCCCATGTGCGGTACCGGTCATACTAGTGCCAAAGACGGATGGGAGTTGGAGTATGTGTGTTGATTGTAGAGCCATCAACAAAATCACGGTAAAGTATCGTCATCCTATCCCTAGGTTAGATGATCTTCTTGATGAGTTGAGTGGTTCTCAAATCTTTTCCAATATTGACTTGCGAAGTGGCTATCATCAAATACGAATGAAACCCGGTGATGAGTGGAAAACCGCCTTCAAGACCAAGTTTGGTTTATATGAATGGGTGGTTATGCCATTTGGTCTCTCTAATGCTCCTAGTACTTTCATGCGCTTAATGAATCATGTCATGAAGCCTTTCATAGGCAAGTTTGTTGTGGTTTATTTTGATGACATTCTAGTATATTCTAGAACACTTGAGGAGCATGCGCAACACCTTCATAATATTTTGATACTCTTAGGCGAGAAAGATTATTTGCTAATTTGAAAAAGTGCAATTTTTGTGTTGATAAAGTTGTCTTTCTTGGCTTTGTTGTTAGTGCTCAAGGTGTTGAGGTCGATGAATCTAAGGTGGAGGCAATTAGGAATTGGCCTAGGCCTAAGTCCACCGGGGATGTTAGGAGTTTTCATGGCTTAGCGGGTTTCTATAGAAGATTTGTAAAAGGGTTTAGTACTATTGCCGCACCTTTGACCCAAATTATCAAGAAAGATGAGAATTTTATTTAGGGTCTAGAACAAGAATAGGTTGTTAATGCCTTGAAAGAAGCTTTGAGTAGTGCGCTACTCTTACAACTGCCAAACTTTGATAAGACCTTTGAGATAGAGTGTGATGCAAGCCAAGTAGGCATTGGAGCGGTTCTTATGCAAGATGGGAAGCCTTTAGCATATTTTAGTGAAAAACTTAAGGGGGCTTGTTTGAAGTACTCTAACTATGATAGGGAGTTGTATGCCTTAGTGAGAGCCATAACTACTTGAAGACACTACCTTTGGCATAGGGAGTTTGTTGTTAAAACCGATCATGATGCTTTGAAGCACCTTAGAAGCCAAGGTAAGTTGGGGAATAGACATGCTAAATGGTTGGAACTTTTGGAGCAATTTCCTTATGTGGTTCATTATAAGAAAGGCAAGGAGAATGTAGTAGCAGATGCACTTTCTAGGAGATATGCCTTATTGAGTTCTTTTTCTTGTAAATTGATAGGATTTGAGTGCTTGAAGGATCTTTATCCTATTAATGTTGACTTTGGAGAGATATATTCTAAGTGTGAGAACCATGACTCTTTTAAGAGAATCCCCAAAATAGAGGAAGAATGTCTTGACAAAGAAGAACATAAGGAGAGAAAGAAAGAGCTAGCTCACCTTAGGGAGGAAAGAAGGTTTTCCAAGGTTGATGGATTTTTGCTTAGGGAAGGTAGACTTTGTGTGCCTTGTTCTTCTTGGAGAGAGTTGCTAGTTAGGGAGGCACATAGTGGGGGTTTGATGAGTCATTTTGGAATTCATAAGACTTTAGCCATTCTTGAGGAACACTTTTATTGGCCTAAAATGAAAGGTGATGTTGTGCATATTTGTGAAAATTGTGTTGAATATAAGCATGCTAAATCCAAGTCTAATCCTTATGGTTCCCACTCCCTATTCCCAAAGCGCCATGGTTTGATATTTCTATGGACTTTGTGCTTGGTTTACCTAGGACGAAGAGGGGAAAAGATAACATCTTTGTGGTTGTTGATCGATTTTCTAAGTGGCTCATTTCATTCCTTGTCATAAGAGTGATGATGCTACACATGTACTTGATTTGTTTGTGAACAATGTGCTTAAGTTGCATGGGGTTCCTAGATCTATTGTTAGTGATAGGGATACCAAATTTGTTAGTTACTTTTGGAAAGGCCTTTGGAGTAAACTTGGCACACATTTCAAATTCTCTACTTCTTGCCACCCCCAAATCGAAGTGGTCAATAGGACCTTAGGTAACATGCTTAGGGACATGGTCAAGGGGAAGATTACTTCTTGGGAGGAGCATTTACCATTGATTGAGTTTGCATATAATCGTTTTTATCATTCTTCTACTGGCATGACTCCTTTTGAATGTGTGTATGGTTTTAATTCCCTCACCTCTTTAGATCTAACTCTTTTGTCTCAAGATGTGATTGTTAGTTTAGATGCCAAGACAAGGGCCGAGGCTATGAAGAAGATTCATGAGAAGGCAAGACTTCAACTAGTGAAAATGAATGACAAAGTGGCTTCTAGGGCCAACAAAGGAAGAAAGCGGATGATATTTGAACCCGGTGATTGGGTTTGGATTCACTTGAGGAAGGAAAGATTTCCTCAAAAGAGAAAGAACAAACTCCTCCCTAGGGGAGAAGGCCCCTACCAAGTTCTTGAAAGGATAAATGATAACGCATATAAGATTGATATTCCTAATGATCTCCTTGTTCATGATGTCTTTAATGTTAGTGACTTGAGTCCTTGTGTTGTAGGTAATGATGGTGCAAATTCGAGGACGAATTTTTCTCAAGGGGGGAGGATGATACACCCCGACATTCACCTACTTCATCTAGACCATTCACAAGAAGCCAAACAAAGGAGTTGCAAAATCTTGGATTGTTGATTATGAAGCTTGAAGCATCCGAGAGAGTTTTGGAGAAGTCTCATACACATTACAATGTGTTCCAATGGTTTGAAGACCAAGAATTGAGGCAAGAGGATAAATTTGGAGTATGTTATACCCAAAGTGGCTAATTTGCATAATTAGTCACTCTTTGGGGCTATTTTAGGAATTCCTTGTACCTAAAATAGTACTAGTATAAATAGCTAAGTATTAGTGCCTTTAGAGATAGACTTGATCAATGAAAAAACTAGAAGACATGCAAGTGTCATATGATTTCCTTATCTTTAATTAATGCATTTTATGTTTATGTCTTTAATTCCTTTATTGCTTTGTTTATGCTTTCATTAGTGTTAAATTAGTCTTAGTTGGTGAGCAATTAGTAGTGAATGCTTAATTGCTTAATTACTTTCTCTCGATTTTCAAGAGTTGCCAATCTCTTGAGGGTTTTCATAGCTTAGAGTTACAATTGATTGAGTTCATAGAGGTAATTAGGCTTCATATCCTAATTGGTTCTTGTTATTCCAATCAATTGTAGGTCTAGCTCTTTTTTTGTGGATTCTGTGCATTTTTGCCGCCATATCACATATAGATATCTACTCGTTCTTATTAAATACTAATGCACTATGTTGCTGTAAGCTTTATTTTTTTCCCCTTGACACAAAAGCTTATTTGTTGATCAGAGTCAATATAAATTCTAAGCATTTTACTTTTAACTCATAGTCTAAAGCAGAAGGCAAAGGAATAATCTGTGAAACTGGACTACAATCACAGGCAGAAAAGACAATTAACATATACTAAATGTCAACATTCGAGAGTAAGGAGAGTTGATATTTTAACCAAAGTTTAGGACTTCGGAGTTATAAATTTTTACATAAGGGAATTGTAATTAGCATGGACTGTGACATGCTATTTACTTAGTACTTTGAAATAATAAGCTTTAAAACCCAAGATGCAACTCAATAGTTTCTTTCTTCTCCCTGGTACAGTTCTTACTGTTACAAGGACAACAGAATAAGGAGCTGCTACGTGCATTAAACCAACCCATACTTGCATATCTCAAAACTGACTGCAGAGGCAAAGCAACTAGACAGTAAACTTGCTTACAAATTCCAAAATCAAGTTTACATTACTCTTCCTCTTTCACAAGTCTAGTAAACCATCCCAATTGTGGAACATTCACGGGGAAATAATGTGCCGCACTTTGAGATTATCTTGCACTGAAAATTGGTTCAGCATCCATGCTTGGTTGAGTTCTCCTAGTATACTTGAGTAGTAAACCTTCTAGAGAAAGTCCTGGTACCTTCAGATCCCTATACATTACATAATAACAGCAGAAATGGAGCATATGACATCATTTCAAGGATCAAGTAACATGAAAGAAACAAGATTGAAATCATAGGCAATGAAATGTAAAAGCCAACCTGACAAATGGCTGCAGTTCTTTCCATTCCCACTTCGGCTTCTCCTGGAATAATTTGGAAAACCGTTCAGCAGGCATAGATGGGAGTGAAGAAACACTAAAAGCATAAATCCGAGTCTCGATCCCGAGCTTTTCTGTCAAGACTTCCCCTTCTAGCACATCAAAACTTGCACTCATCCCTTCAGGAACTTTCTTTCTCCACTCCTCCATAAATCTTTCAAGTTTCATTTTTTTCCCTCTTAAGATTACTCTAGCGAAATGCACACAAACTGGCCTCTCTTCCAACCTCCACGTACAGCTGCCTCTAGTGTCATCATCCACCTTACTTCCATAAACTTCCAAACAGTGCCTTACTATTTTCCGAGGGAATCCATCTGCTTCCAGCACACGCAAAACTTCATCTTCATTTAGAGCACTTAAAGGCCAGTCATTCAGCACTGCATCATGCAAAAGCATATTCAGAATCTCATCCACAAAGTTCTCATCTAAAAGTCGCCAATATCCATCTATCTCTACTGCTGAAAGAGCTCGCAACCCTGTGCACAGTTCCTCGTCACTGGCTTGCACCTTTTCAACAAGGTCATCCCATGCATACAAGCCCCTGTTCTTGTGTGCAAATTCAGTATCCATTTGTGACACTTCATCAAAACCATAAGGGTTTTCTGAGAGAAGCAAACTGAGCTTGTCCAATCTAGGAGCAACCTCGACAAGTTCCATACTGCCAGGTACTACTTTGATGACAGAAGCAACTGTCAAATTGTCATGATGCTTTTCACTTGAGTCTAGTGAAGCTCCATGTGTGATTGGTAGGTCGGGAGGAGGTATAAGAAATACAGAATTAGAAGTTCCGACAAATTTAATGGCATAAGTTTTTGACTGGCTACAGAGAACTGCATCTTCATCTGGCTGCCCTCTTAATGTTACTCTACAGAATAAGCATAAATTTAACTCAAAGCTTTAGATAGAAAATTAAAGAACTTTCCAGGTACAACATACCTTTGATTGAGGATATCAGGTAGGAGTTTCTCATCCAGCTCAAGAAGCATTAAATCATCGTGAGGACCAAATAGATTGTGATAAGCGATAGAGATTGATGAATTGGGTTGAACATTTAGTATTGCCTCCGCTCCTCCTTCAGCAGAAGTTTGTGAGTTTTCTGTTTCTGTCTTCAGGTCCATACTTTAATAGAAACCTTAAAATACCCCCGACCCCCCAAAAAATGTAAAAATAAAAGAAAGAGAAAATTTTCAAAAGAAAAACAAAAGGAAGATTATCTACTCTAGGTCCCTTGTCTATAAAGTTCTCAAGAAAATGGATCTCTTGAGCAACAATACAAAGAAAACTCTGATATAACAAATAGGAGCACAAACAGTCAAGCGCAAGAATAGTTATCAAGGTCGAAACCCCAGATGACAACAGACCTCAAATGACCGTTTCACTTCCTTGCCTCCACACCTGCAAGACAAAACATCTGTAATGGAAATTGAAGACCAAAAAAAAAAAACTGAAAAGCATACTGTTCCGATAAATATTACAACAGCAAGAAATTGATTCTTGAATATGACAACCTTCATTTTTTTTAAGGCTGTAACTTGTTTCTAATTTAAGGCAGTGACTAAATATATTATCAAGGATCATATACTCATATATTGTGCAGTTTTTATGAGCCCTGAATATAATGAGTGAGGTCATATCATCAATGAATGAGAACATCCTCCAATGATGTTTAAGAGGTACACATTGGCATCTTTTGAAAGAATGTCTATAGAATAATCAACTAAGAAAAAGTAACTCGCATAGACCCCGAAGAAAAAGAACATTTTGAAGGTTGAGCTTCAGAAATTGATCGAAATAAAAAATCAGTTCTATTCTCTACGTGATCACATAAAGATTAGATTAAAAGCTCGCAGACTTAATCAGCTTAACACCATAAAGATAGGAAACTGAGCCAACATGACACAATAGGGCCAACTGACTCGTGTTCTAAATCCTTATGTATGTTGCATCTAAAAGAAGGAAAAAAACAAGTCAGGATAATGAATTACAAGAACATGAAACATTCAAGTCAACTCGGAAAATAAAATCTTATAGTTTTAAGATAAAAATCTGGGAAACATAGGTTTCCACCGGAAACTTTGATGGCTTCACTGGATAAGCCTCTAAAGTTTCCACGGATACGAGGCCTAAGCTTATCACATAAAATTGAAGACAACAGTATACTTTGACAAAGTCTTCTTATCCTTAAAACACATTCTCCCTGAAACTTATACTTGAAATTCTCTATTTTATGCTAAAGCATATAATTCCTTCTGTCACAGTTTACTTGATACTTTCCATTCTAGGAAATCCCACAACTTCTTGTACGAAACTTTGAATTCTTTCAAAAATTCATTCTTTTCAACAATGATGTAAGGATAACTTCAATATTTTATTTCACTACTCTTACTAATACAGTACAAGTCAAATTAACTTCCTAAAACCTTGTGATAATCAGATTATGTCACATCAGAAAACCAGCAAAAGTTAACCACACTATTAACCTCATAAGGGAAAACATCATAAATTTGAGCTAATTCTTAAAAATAACAAGATAGAGAAAAATGCAATAACTAAAATTTTCTACTATAATAAAGCCTGAACTCTAACGAAGTATTGGCCATTACCAAATTTATACATCCAAATTCTTGTCAAAGCCCATTTTCATTTCTCATAAAACAGAATCCCCAAAAACGTTTAAAGACTAGGCAGTAGATTTGTTCTTACAAACGATCAGAACAAGATCTCAAACAATAGCAGCACACACACACACACAGCACAACCACCAAAATAAATAACATATCACAAAGCAGCAAACCCAAGTTATGATTTTCTGAAAATATAAGTAGAAAAAATTACCCGTTTTTTACTTTTGGGAGACGTTAATTGTGAACTAATCTCCAATGGAGTTTGGGTAGGGTTGAAGAGATGAGAGATAGAGAGAGAAAAAAGTGAGGAGCTGTGGATTTGGAGGGAAATTTGGAGAGAGGAAAGAGAATTTTTTATTTCTTTTTTTGCGAAAAAATAGAGTTAATGGGTTGGGAGGCCCATTATTCTGGGCTGGGCTCTGCGTAAGAAAATGAAGAAAGAATAAAGAATTAATCCAAATAGCCGCTCACCTAATTTCTTAAATTAAAAATAATTAGCGAATGTATAATATATGTAAAATTCATATTTTATATATATATATATATAATTTATGAAAACAAACTGGAAAAATTAAATAGTGAATCTGACCAGCTATTTCTGTAACAATCCCAAAGAAAATATGGGCCAACATAGGAGTTTTATATTTGGACTTAATTATAGCCCATGCATGTGGATCAATGACTGCCATTTTAGGGCCTCAAATGCTCTAACGCAAAGATAAAAATTGCGCGGGGCACCCTATTTGGTCGCCCCCATTTAACCTATATCCATATTTTTAAAATTATTTAATTTATACCCTAATTTTTACAACTTCAGGCGACGCCTTCCTGATACCTGCGCAAAACTTCAGCTTATTTAGTGTTGAAGCTTTTACAAATGAACTAAATAATTTCAGCATCTTCTGCTGAAGTTTTTGAAAAAGCTTTATTGCAAAATTAATGAATCCAGCACGAAACTTTAGCTTATCTAGTGCTGAAATTTTTACAAATGAACTAAATAATTTCAGCATCTTCTGCTGAAGTTTTTGAAAAAGCTTTATTGCAAAATTAATGAATCCAGCACGAAACTTTAGCTTATCTAGTGCTGAAATTTTTACAAATGAACTAAACAACTTCAGCATATTCTGCTGAAGTTTTTGAAAAAGCTTTATTGCAAAATTAATGAATCCAGCACAAAACTTCAGCTTATCTAGTGCTGAAGTTTTTACAAATGAACTTAATAACTTCAGCATCTTCCGCTAAAGTTTTTGAAACGAACTAAATAACTTCAGTATCTTCTGCTAAAGTTTTTGAAAAAGCGTTATGACAAAACTAATTAATCCAGGACAAAACTTCAGCTTATTTAGTGCTGAGTTTTTACAAATGAACTAAATAACTTCAGCACTTCTGCTGAAGTTTTTGAAAACGCCTATAATGCTGAAGTTTTGTGTGATTGCCTTTGCTACTTCAGGCCCGTATGCCTGAAGTTTATGCGAAAAGTGGGTACGCTTGCAATTTTTTTTTTTGCAAAGCGGGTATAAGTTAAAATGTGACCCAAAAAGCGGGTATAGATGCAAAAGCCCCAACGCAAAGGGTGTTGAAGTTCTAAAAGGCTTATGACCAAGTAAAAATTGCACGGGGCGTCTTATTTGGTCGTCCCCATTTAACCTATACCCATATTTTTAAAATTATTTAACCTATACCCTAATTTTTACAACTTCAGGCGCCTCCTTCTTCCTGCTACCTGTACAAAACTTCAGCTTATTTAGTGTTGAATTTTTTTACAAATGAACTAAATAATTTCAGCATCTTCTGATGAAGTTTTTGAAAAAGCTTTACGACAAAACTATTGAATCCAGGACAAAACTTCAGCTTATTTAGTGTTGAATTTTTTTACAAATGAACTAAATAATTTCAGCATCTTCTGATGAAGTTTTTGAAAAAGCTTTACGACAAAACTATTGAATCCAGGACAAAACTTCAGCTAAAACATGCTTAAGTATAACAAATAGAGAATAAAACTTCAGCTAGTAAAATGCTTAAATTCAACAATTACAAACAACTTCAGGTCCGGCTCCTAGAATGCTAAAGTTTGTGTGATTGCCTTTGCTACTTTAGGCCCGTATGCCTGAAGTTTATGCGAAAAGTGGGTACGCTTGTAATTTTTTTTGCAAAGCGGGTATAAGTTAAAACGTGACCCAAAAAGCGGGTATAGATGCAAATCCCCCCTATGACCAGATGCGGATCCAGGATTTGAAGTTTATGAGTTTCTATTATAGTTTCAAATTAATATACAACAATAACTGGTTCACATTTATATATCTATAGATATTTAATGAATTTTTTAATAAAAATATAGGGTCTCCGCAAAAGTTACTGGTTTCCCGAAAACCGAGTAACTATACTCTACATCCGCCAGTACTTATGACCTTGTAGTAACGAAAGAATTTCTATTGCAGTTTTAATCACTTCCTATTGCAGTTTCAATCCTTGAATTGATTTTCTTGAGCCAAAGGTCTATCAGAAACTTCGTAAGATATGCATACACATTACACACACATACCCCACAACTACACTGAATATGTTGTTATTATTTTAATCCTTGAATTATTAAATGAGTTGAGAAAGAAAAGGGACACATTTTCTGCACGGAGAAAAGAAGAAGATAATGGCTGAACAACTTATTTTGGTCTGGTAATAAGAAGTCATAATCTAAATTGTAATATTACGAGTACAAATTTCAGTAACCAAAGGCTATTGTTGCCTGTGAATCATCTTACAAGAAGAAAAAGAATTCGTTCCATACTTGGACTTGCAAATTCTTACATTCATCAACTCATATGTTTTAATTTTTGTGCTTAATTTTATAAATACTTATTAGCAAATTCCTATATCCAAGATGTTTCCCAGACCAAATAAATTGAAGACTTACACCTTAAGAACGCTATAGCCAAAGCAGAAGATTTGAGCATTAATTTCTAATTGATTCGATTAGTCATAACTCATAAAGATGTGCAAACGACTAAGTAAATATTTAATATAAATCACTTTCATTACTTAAGTACTTAGACCAAAAAAGTACGGTGTCAATTGCTGTTTCTTTGTTCTGAAGTTTGACTGGGTTTTAGAGGAATGGGATGGGAGGTAGGTAGTGGTCAATTAATTTAATAAAGATATAATATCGGACTGGACAAGTACGTCGTCTGGTAGAGTGTATAAAAATAGTGCAGAATAGAGTGTATTAGTAATGCATGTAGTAGTAATGCAAGCATTAATTATGGATATATTATTTCTTATCTACAGTTTGGTGTGGTGTATTAAAATTATAATGCATTGCATCATTTTTAAGAAAAATAGTTGTTTACAAAAATGTTCACCATATTCTCTAGCTTTAAAGGACTTTAAGGACAATTTTGTCTTTAACCATACTAATGTATGTATTAATAGCTTGGTATTACTAATGACATGGGTTTCGATGCATTACTTATACGTAGGATAGTACCAAGTATGATGTATAACTAATACTTGAGCTAATGCTTGCATTATTTTTTCTAATACCTCCTACCAAACGACCCCTCATATTGTGATTACATTTGAGCAGATTGATAAAAATGGAAAACCTACACCCCTCAAAATTTAATAGCCCATATTTTTGCCCATTGACAAAAAATGGCCCTCCGGCCCAAACATATAATAGCCTGAAATGTCTATTTTGTTTATCTTTTGTGTAGGAACAGTCTATTTTGTATATATGTTGTATAGTGACAGTCTATTATGTATAATGAAAGTATATTTTATATATTTCTTGTATAATGACAGTCTATATAGTATATGTTGTGTACAAGGACAGTCTATTTTGTATATTTTTTGTATAGTGACAGTCTATTGTCTATAAATTGTACAAGGACAGTCTATTTTGTATATTTTTGTAAGTTATTTTTTATATATTGTGTATAGTGACAATCTATTTAGTATATTTTTTTTGGTATAATGACAGTCTATTTGATATATATTTTGTATATTGATAATCTATGTGGTATATATTTTGTATAGTGAAGACTATGCATGAGATAAAAAAATTAAAAATTTAAGAAAACAAAATACTTCAAAAATAATACTAAAATTCATTTTTGAAAGTTGGAAGGAGTAAGGCAGAAACTGCAACAGAAATGAACACTACAATCCAGCCACCGTTTGCACCACCCACAAACTCCATGACCTCCCTCTCATCCCAAATCTCTTCCCCACTCTATGTGAAATAATCCCACCTACTGGTAGGGATGGCAATTGGGGCAGGGCAGGGTGGGGCAGGGTAATCTTTGACCCACTAAGATTTTGACCCGCCCTGCCCTGCTCCGTTTAGCCTTGTTCCAAAATTTTGCCTTGTCCTGCCCTGCCCTATTAAGCCCTGCCCCGCCCTATCCCGTTTAGATTTATTTTCATTTTTATAATTTTTTTTTCATTTCCTAGTAAATACTTTGTCTTACCCATTTCCCAGAAAAATCTACTATCCTTTAAAGGTATTTTCTCAAATTTGCGCATGTGACATCCTCTAGCTACTTCAATATCAATTTGTGAGAGAAAAGAAGACATGGACAAAAAAGTAAGCAAGGGGCTGACCTACAACCAACCTGCCTCATTAAATTTTTTCAAAAATGTAGTTTTGCCCTGCCCCGCCCCATTTACATATTTCCCTGCCCTGCCTCGTTTACTGTTTTCCCTGCCCCACCCTGCCCTGCCCCGCCCCGCCCCAATTACCATCCCTACCTACTGGCCTCGACACATAATTCGCCAGTCCAAAAGTCGCTGCAAATCGCTCCTGCTGCATCAATATTTACATGAAATCTATTGTAGTAATACTCCGCTATTATATTATCTGTAGTTAATTCAACTCCAAAGCAAAATTCATACGTCAATCCCAATTTCCCCCCCTCTTAGAGCTGTATTTGATTGCTCCGGTTTTTAAAATCGTTGGGCTTTTCACGCCTCAAAATAAGTCCGCTTCAAAAAATACCTTTATTGAGTTTAGGGCCCCGTGTTGCGGCTTAGACCCTAAATTAAGTTTCTTTGTATAGTTGCTACAAGTGCGAAGACTTGGATGGTAAAATCTTAACGTATATCTTTAGAAAAGTATAATTAGTGTAGACTCCTTTGGAAATTAGTGTATCTCTTCAAATGGATAATAATAATAATAATTAATAAATGAGTAGTCCCGAACCTTAGGGGACATCTGATAAAATAAATGAGTAAATTGCATATCACATCTGTGGTGAGCACCAGGTAAATTCTCCCTGTGTAATATGTAAACCGCACTAGACAAACCCTGTACGATAGACTCTACTCAAAAGGCATTGAGGAGGAGAATCGATCCCAAGTCATCCAAATGGATAATTGATTTGGGCGACCCGAGGGGTTTGCAGATCACATCCTTAAAAAGTATGATCTCTCTTACTTTTTTCACGTATGTCTGAATTACAAAAAATTAAAACACAAGTCTATTTCTTGAAATTAACAAACTGGATGACTTGGTTTTAGCAAAAATATCAAATTATATTTAGGTCCACAATCAATAATCTTAGAGCCTGTTTGGACATTAGAAATTTTTTCCTTTTTTTCAGAATTTTTTTTCTTCAAAATCAGCGTTTGTTCATAAAATTTTTAATTTTTCATTTGAATATGCATTTTCGAAATTTTCGAAAATTTGAAACTCCAAAAAGTTGATATTCAAAATTCACTTAAATCATTCACAAAATTTCAAAAACAACCAAAAATCGTATTCATGTACCTAAAATTATATATTTCAGGTGTCATTTTCACTTGAAAATTTTCTTCCCTATTTTGAAATTTTACAATTCTTTAGTCCAAACGCCCACTTATTAGTACCAACATAAAAATCTTCGCAGAGAAAAAGGGAGGTGGGAGGGAAGTAGTTGGGAGTCGAGCCCACGCAATTTATGGCTATGTACTCCTCACCCCTCCCATTGATCTCTAAAATTCTCTTTTCACTTCACACTTATTCGGCTGGCAAATTGCACATTTTTTTTATTTGAGACATCAGAAAATTACTTAAAATAATTACTCCCTTTGGTTCACAATAAATAATTTTTTGAATTTTTCTTTGTGGTCTAAAATAAGTGATTTTTAGATTTTAAAGATGAATTAATTATATTTTTCGTACATTATTCATGGAGTAAATAATATTGAAATATATGTTAAAAGTATTTATGTAAAAAATAGTAAAAGATTAATATAATCAATTTTTACCGGAGGGAGTACTGTAATTCGTGAGGACCACCGTTGAATAAACATTTCGTAAACGAATGTCACTTCTTTTTTCTCCTGGCAGATGTCATTTCTCATATTAGTAATGGCCAAATATATTCCTATACTATAAGAAAAGATTTAAATATATCATTCGTTATACTTTTGGTCCAAATATATTTCTGCTGTAATATTATTGGGTTTAAATATATTTCCGTCGTAATACTATTGGTTCACATATACTCTTCTTTTGTTAAATTTGTGCAAGGTAACACCTAATTCTACGTGAGACTGATATTTGATGAGTTGGATGTCACATGACATGCTATCTCGCCACCCCTAATCCATATATAAAAGACTAAAATTTAAAGTACAATATTTTTCATGCTAGTGGTAATGGGTGACGGAGGGGAAGAAAATTTTAGTGGTGGAAAAAAATAAAAAGAAGGGGTAAAATGGGTTAGAGGTGTTGAGGTGGCAAGCCATATGATATCCACCTCATTAAATATCAGTGCCGCGAACAATAAGTATATTTGAATCAATAGTATAACGACGTGAGTATATATAAACTTAAAGTATAAGGAGAGGTACATTTAAACATTTTTTGATAGTAGAAGGGTATATGTGACCCTTTTCCAATTAAAAAACTGTAACCCTATCCCCGGCAGAAGTAGGAATAATGATACCAAAAATAATGGTAAAAGTATTCGAATAATTCTTTTAAATTCATCGAATAATACCAATGTTGGCACTTCATTATTATCCACCGTATACAATTCGTGATAATCCTCGCATAACTAGTATGGGTATAAAAGTCTTTGCTTGGGATCTTTTCCAAGTACAATGTTCCCACACCCTATTTCGTTTCAAAGTGTTTCAACGGTCAATTATGTGGTGTCATTTATGAATATTGAACAATCGCCAAATCTTCTGTCTCACCTTACCTTAGCTGTTAGGTTTGTGATGCAGGGAAAATAAACCTAATTTTATTGAAATTGTAAGCCATGTTTGGTAGTTGGTACGAGTTCAATTCAACCACATATATGCATTTATGTCTACGACAAATATTTGCTGTCTTCATCATCTACCTTCTTCACTGCCCCTAATGCAGCGACATGAGCAACTGAGGGACAGAGATGGAGACTAGCGCGGAGCCATAATAGAAGTTACGAGCTCTGCAAAATCCAGTACTCCTATTGACCAAATCCTATATGTATAAAAAAAGTATTAATAAAAATAAAAGACAGCTTGGTGCACGAAGTATTTCGCATTCACGCAGGGTCTGGGAAGGGTTGCACTCAAGGAGTGTGATGTAGGCAGCCTACCCTGATGCAAGTATCAGTGGCCAATTCTACGGCTTGAACTCGTAACATATACGTCACACGGAGACAACTTTACCGTTGCTCAAGGCTCCACTTGAAAAAAATCATTTAATATGCATAAATAATTTCTTCGGAACCGAGTAGCAAAATTAAAAGAGTTTTAGTTGAAAACACATAAACTTTAAATCCTGGATCCGTACAATCTTACACATCATGCATATGACTTGTTATCCTGAAACCTTGGCTGGTTCTAAATATCCATACCTGTTAATTTGCTACTTGACAGTTATAATATGGAATTTTAACCATCTTCCTCAATAATTCAGCAAGGAGACGTTACGAATAAATTACCAAGTGTAGAAATTAAATGAATCATAACATAAAAATATTTATGTTCATGTATGATGATGAACTAGCATGTCATGTATCTATCTGTAGTCTTAAGTTATTACACTTTAATTTTGTCTTTCTTCTCATTCTGTCTGTCGATTTTTATGTGATGGGTCTCCATAGTTTTGTATTTAGAGGCTCACATATGAAAGTATTTTGTCCCTATGCCACTGCAACTCTGATGCTTAGCCAACTATGAACGATATATAATATTCAAGCAATAGACAACAATATCAATAACAATTACGTTTAAACAAGAGGTTGATCGATATATACCAGAATCCAAATTATGCAAGAGGAGGGGGAATTCACATTCTAAATTAAGAAAAGAAACTTAATTAATTCTTCAAGCGGAAGGGATTTATTCTACAAAAAAAGCAGAAAAAAATGTGTAATTAGTCAAAGGAAAATTAAAGAGTCTGGAGGGTTCTAGTAAAGGAACAGTATAGTTGAGTAGGATGTGATATAGCATTAATGGAAAACAGGGATAATAACTTTTGTGTAGATTATAATGCAAATAGAGTCTTCTTTTTTCGTCTTTTTACTTACTGTAATTAATTGTTTCATATAGGTTGCCAACATGCTGTCACCTATAATGCTAAGATATAGTAATAAAAACAAATAGTAATAATATAATATCTTGGATATGATCGATCCTTATATTCAATAGCAGTAAAGCTTTTGTTGATTAAATTATAAGGGATAAGTAAAATAATATATTCGGGTCATTAATTCGTCAGTATTAAGGATATACACATATATGATAATATAATACTTCCTCTTCGCCAAAATATTAATTGTTTTGATGAAAAACTTAATTTGTAAATATTTGGCGTTTTAACAAATAAGAAGCATTTATTACTTTTTCTCCTTTCCAGTTCACCCTACTGTTTAATTAATGGACTGCTAATTAAATGCTATTTTGTCCGGCCCAAAATAAGTGATTTTTTTTGTTGTTTGCACACTTATTAAGAAATTCATCTTTTACCATTAATTAATAATAAAATTGACCATATTAATATTTACTATCTCTTCACATAAACACTCCTAACACATACTCCAATATTATTTAGTTCAACGCAATGTAGGAAAAAAATAGTTAATTCATTTTTGAAATCTGAAAAAATCACTTATTTAGGACCACGACAAAAGCTAAAAGATTACTTATTGTGGACCGGGGTACGTTTAAGAGAAATCTAAAAGGTAATTTAGATAGATACTCTCATGTAGACTTGCATATTTTTCTTATAGAGTGCAAAAAACTTACAAGACATACAATATTGATCACCGACAGTTAACATCTCTCAATAACTACCTAGTTTGTTGGATTTTTTTTTTTGCACGTTATAGCGATCCTATAACGACATTTGACAATAGATCTTTGTCTATTGTAACAAAAAGTTTCCAAAATTTATTTTCTCAAAATTTTGTGTTATACTCCTACATGATAATGAAATTATCCTTGAGTTAAGACTCATTTCAGATGAAGAAAGAAGGATCGATACCGACGAGAAGAGAAAGAAGGAAAAACCAGCATACAGAAAAGATAAATAGAGTTAGAGAGAGAGAGCTGTATATCTTATTAGAATATTCAATCCATTAGTTACAATCTTAGAAGTGAAGTTAAATATATAGGTAATTTAACTAGCTAATTAACTAATTAACACTAATCAACCTACTTAGCATATATTAACCACTTTAACTAACTTTAGGAAAGGAGGTTATACCTAACTAACTAACTAACTAACTAATATTTAGTTACAATTCCTTTCTTTCTCATTTAATTGCTATCTTTCTCTACACTCCCCCTCAAGCTAGGTACTGAAAAAACATCAAACATTCCTAGCTTAGAAGATAGATATTCATGTTGTACTTTAGTAAGACCTTTGGCGAGGATATCAACAGGCTGTTCCTTGGTTGATATGTAGATTGTTTTGATGAGGCCTTGAATGATCTTTTCCCTGATAAAGTGACAGTCGATTTCAATATGTTTGGTTCTTTCATGATACACTGGATTAGCTGCAATTTGAATTGCAGCTTTATTATTACTGAACACCTCAACAGGCAACTTGATGTCAATTTCAAGTTCTTGAAGCAGACCAATGAGCCAAGTAATTTCTGCTACTGTAGTTGCAAGGCTTCTGTACTCTGCTTCTGCAGAGCTTCTGGAAACAGTTGTTTGTTTCTTGGATTTACAAGATATTAGAGAGTCACCAAGTTTAACTAAGTAACCTGAAATTGACTTTCTCGAGAAAGGACATGCAGCCCAGTCTGCATCTCAATAAGTTGAAACAGTATTGTTAGAAGTACTTGATAGAAGAATCCCTTGACCTGGATTGTTTTTAATATACTTAACAATTCTTAAGGCAACTTCCATGTGAGATTTCTTTGGTTTTTGTAGGAACTGACTCAATGTTTGAACACTAAAAGAAATATCTGGTCTTGTCATTGTTAAATACAATAGTTTGCCTATCAACCTTTGATAGGTACCTGTATCTGCTAACTTTTCATTGACTAGCACATTTGCACTTGTTCTGTTAACATGCTCATCATAGTCTGTGGTTGTAAGTTTTATGTTTGCATCCAATGGAGTTATTGCTGGTTTAGCTGTTGCAACACCAGTTTCAGTGATTTATTCTAGTGCATACTTTCTCTGGTGCATGAGAATTTATTGTTTTGACCTAGCAAACTCTATTCCTAGGAAATACTTTAAGTCTCCCAGATCCTTCATTTTGAAGGACTGTTGCAATTGTGCCTTAGTTTCTTCAATTAGGTTAAGAGAATCACCAGTAATAAGCATATCATCCACATATATTAACACTAAAGTAACACCTTCAACAGTTTTCTTAAAAAATAATGACTGATCATGTTGACTTTGCTTACACTTATTCTTTATTAAAGCTTCTGTTAGTTTGGCATTCCACTGTCTAGGTGCTTGTTTTAAGCCATACGGTGATTTCACAAGTCTACACACCTTGTTCTCCCCCTGACTTGTGAATCCCTATGGTAATTTCATATATATTTATCTAGTAAATCTCCCCGTAGGAATGCATTATATACATCCATTTGATGTATGTGCCATTTCTTCCTAGCAGCTAGTGAGAGTACAGTTCTTACAGTTTTTATTTTTATAACTGGTGAGAATGTTTCTTGATAATCTATCCCTTCTTTTTGACTAAACCCTTTAGCTACCAATCTGGATTTATACCTTTCAATTTCTCCAAATTTTTTATATTTGATTTTATAAATCCATTTACATCCTATGGGAGTTTTACCTGTTGGCAGAGACACAACTTCCCATGTGTGATTATTTTGAAGAGCTTCAATTTCAGCTTTCATGGCTTCTATCCATTTTGGATCTTTTATAGCTTTAGAATACAGTGTTGGTTCACTAATTGTCAATGTTTCTGTTAAATATGATTGATACTTAGGACTCAAATGCTCATATGTAAGATAGTTTGATATGGCATAAGGCTTAGTATGTTGTGCATTCAATGAGACAAAATCTTTCATCCAAATAGGAGGTCTCTTACCTCTATCTGACTTCCTTATATTAGGTTGATTACTATCTGTTTGAGTAATATTTTCTGTATGCTCTATGGTAGAGACATTTTCTGTATGTTTTGTGTTGGATATATTTTCTGGATAATCCGTGTTAAACATTTCTTGATTGTTCCATTGTACAGTTTCTTCAGTTGACATTTGCTGTATATCAGACATTATCATGTCTTCTTGTGAATTGATATTACTGCTTGTGTTTGTCATTTGTGAATTTTGAACTACATTGTGCAGTAACAAGTCTGTTACATTTGGTTGAATGAACAAGGATATGTTAGTATTCTGTTTAGTTTTAAAAGGAAATATATTTTCTCTGAATTGAACATCTCTGCTTACAATTTTTTCCCCCTATTAAATCATATAATACATATCCTTTTTGAGTTGCAGCATATCCCATATGAACAGATGGCTTTGCTCTTGGCAACATTTTATCATTTTGATTCATTATTTTTGCATAGCATAGACAACCAACTACTTTAAGATGTCCTAATGCTGGTTTCTTACCAAATAGTCTTTCAAAAGGACTTTTGTTGTCAATTACATTGCTAGGAAGTTTATTTATAATATATACTGCAACTATTATACATTACCCCCAAAATTGTATTGGAGTGTTGCTTGAAATCTGATTGCTCTAGTTAGCTCTAGGATATGTCTATGTTTTCTCCCAGCTACTCCATTCTACCGAGGAGTATAAGGACATGTTGTTTGATGAGTTATTCCTAGACCCTTAAAGAAAGTGTCACACGTTGAGTTAACAAATTCAGAACCATTATCAGTTCTTATTGTCTTTATAGTAACTCCAAACTGTGTTTTCACATATGTGACAAACTGTTACACAATTATACACACATCAGATTTCAGCTTTATTAAAAATATCCAAGTCATTCTAGAGAAATCATCAAAAACTTATTACCATCAATGGTAGGAACTTTGTAAGGCCCCCATACATCCATATGTATTAGTTCAAAAATAACTGAGGTTTTTGTACTACTAACAGGAAATGTATTTCTAGTTTGTTTTGCACAAGGACAAGTAGTACACAATTCTATTCTGTCATCAATGTTTTGTACATTTATATGAAGTATTTTCTTGAGAACTACAACAGATACATGCCCAAGCCTTCTATGCCAAAGATCAACCTCATTTGAACTAACCTCTTTATTAATTTGTGTATCACTAGTTAGACTTATTGCACTATTTCTTGACTGATTTTGCCTACATAGTATGTATAAATCACTCTCTTTTTTACCAATCGCTTTCACCCTCCCACTGAAGAGATCCTGAAATATGCAAAAATCAGGGAAGAAAGCCACTGAGCAACTTAACTCTTTTGTTACTTTAGAGACAGACAGTAAATTGTACTTAAGTCAGATACCATGTGGTTTGTGGCTCCAGTATCAATAATCCAGTCATGCAATGAGCTAGATACTAATAAGGCATGAGGAATACCTGATGCATTTGCTGCTGGTGTAGCTGTAGAGGAATTGATACCTTCTTTATTCAGCAGCTGCACTAGATGGTCATACTGCTCCTACGAGAATGTGCAATTTCCCATCCAAGGTACACTTCCCAGTTGTCCATTGTTACCACTGATTTTATTGTTTCCTAGCTGAGAATTCTGAGAGTTATTCTCATTCCAGCTGCACCTTGACACTCGACTGCCTTGTAGATTTGCATCAGAAACCACATTATATGCACTGTGAGTATTTATATTCCTCTTCCTTGTTTTAAATTATGGTGGATACCCTATTACTTTATAACAATTTTCTTTTGAATGTCCTTTCATCTTACACACTTCACAAAATAGATTGAAATTCTTTCTGTTTTTCTGATAATTTCCACCAATTTTAGTATACATAGCTACATCAAACTGATTAGTTTCAGCAGTAGGATTTGCCCCTAATAATCCAGCATTGTTGGCTACTGTCTTTTGAGTCTCATCACTGACCACCATTGCATATGCTTGGTTCACAGATGGCATATGACTCATTAACAGAATTTGACTCCTAGCCTGACCATACGAGTCATTTAACCCCATTAGAAATTGAAATAGTTTCACCTTTTGTAAATGTATCACAAATTCTCTAGATTTTGGACAATCACATCCGGGTGCTGGGACTAATGCTTCAAACTCTTCCCAGAGATCGTTTAATTTTGAGAAGTAGGCAGACACCGATGCTGTCCCCTGATTAAGCGTAGCAATTTCTTTATGTAGATTATATGATCTTGACCCATCAACTTTGTCAAATATTTCATGCAAGTCGTTCCAAACAACTTGAGCACTCGAAGCATACATTATTCCTCCTAACAGACCACTACTCACTGAATTCATCAACCAAGATTGTCACGACCCAAATTCCCACCCTTTAGGCCGTGACTGTGCCTAACGTTGAACCCGCTAGGCCAGCCAACGTGTAACTTGTAATAGCAATTAAAATCATTTAGTACGAAATGAAATGCTAATTCATCAGCCTCAACCAATTTCCATCATATACTGGGATAATAGTGGGAAACAAGTTTCACCATACATAAAAAACGTACCTTTCCCAACAATAATGTTTCCAACATCGATAATAAAAATAATAAAACTTGAATGCGGAAAAGAGAAACATAACAATCATAAGATAACGTAAACTTCCCAAAACCAGGGTGTCACAATCTCACGGACTAGCTACTGGAATACTAAATACAAGTCTGGAAATGAAAAATACAACACTGTCTTGGAAATAAGGAAAAGACAATGAAACAGTAAAAGAAAGAAGCCTCGGGATCCACGAACGCCAGTGTATACCTC
>MDKH01197012.1:0-28147 GCA_005239495.1 Nicotiana undulata | reverse complement strand
ATATCATCATGCATTGCCCTCACTTAGAAATCCTGTTCATAGGATTAACGATAATAACAAAAAAAACTGTTCCTATGTGATTCTATCAACATGTTCTAAAAAGAATGCAATCCTGCCTTAGAGTAATTGTATTAACAAAGCTGTAATCATGTTTTACCACGCTTACGCACTTAGAGATCATGTTAGCCTATTAAAATATCGCATATGATGAAGTTTTGCACAATACCGTGATTTCATATGCATTTATAAATTCATGCTTAGGTTATCATGCATCATTAAACCTCATGCTATAGGATTGCACTCGTTTACTACATTCAATCAAATATACATATTAGAAACAGTCCATGTTCTAATAAACTGTCAATCTGACTTTTTTGTAAACACTTAGAATCACATGCTATTAGGATTGGTAATCTGGAACCCTTAACAAATCTGTACAACTGATGCATGTTATTTTACACCTAGGCAAGCCTTAGGTAATCAACTACAAGAAAATAAAACCAAATCTTTTTCTGTGTTACTACGTTAACTATCAGCATATTAAAAATCAGTAGGCAAGCCTGATTAGGACTTCCTCTCTGAGTTATGTAATAAAAACTGATTATGCTATTATCATTTAGACACCATGCTTAGGAGCTGAATCTGGACCTTAATTTGTGTATGAGACATGTTGTTTATGTGCAATACATGTGGAGGAATACTTGAGCCTCTATCTATTTTACATTTTCTCCCTTACTTGCAAGTCCTACTTGTTTATTATATGTCGCCTTAGCATTTTACCTTTAAAACCTGAGGGTATACCTAGAAACCTCCCTTTTTAGGATAGTAGTCCTAATTTCCTCCAAGACTAATAGGAGAGGGCCGGGTAACAACATGCAATAGAGTTCATGAACAATACGCGCTTTAATAAACTTCACGGGGTGGGAAAGTGTAGAATATGGATATGATGACTGGTGCATTAATGCCGCGTGTAGCCCCTCTTTAAGGAGTGTCATACCGGGTATTGCGTTGATGTGATCCATATTATCACAAACCTAGGATATCCTTTACTCCCACATGCTTAGATTATAACTCTTTTCGAAACTTCTTTCAATAATTGTTTTCAAACCTCTGTGCACCTAGGCTTAAATACCCTCTTATTTGAGCCCTTACTTGTTTGTTTGCCAAAGTTGTAAAATTCACAAAACCCGGCTGACCCAACCTCCCTCTCACTATATCCCTAAAGTTAGGACCTAAATCGCTATCATCAGAGGAGAAACCCCCCTCCAGTCTCTAACAAAACGGTGCCCTACCCCTGCTTCACCAAGATCAGCCGTTTACCCACCGGAGAACACCAAACAACCAACCTCTCACCAGCCGCTGACCCCTTTTCATCTCCTTCTCTAGACAGACCCCTCGTCTTCTCCATTTCTTTCTTCCCCTCCATCCCTGAAGCCAGTCGCCTACCCTACCTCCCCCACACAAAAGTGTCGTTGTCACCTTCTATCCCAATATTTCACCTTCAACAATGAAGACATACTTCCCCCTCCAAGACCTAACATAGCAGCCGCCGGAAGCAACCAGAAGAGGATCAGATTCTCCCCTCTCTCGCCTCTATAACCAGGTTCAAACGCACAAAAGCACACACACTCCTAAGACTTTAACAACAATTTAAGTCACAGAACTCCAGATCTGAAATTAAAAAAGAATTTTGAAAATGATTACAAAAAGAGAAAAAACAGAACCAAAGAGAAGTATCGTAGAGCTATTCCAAGTTTCAATTTGTTTGCATCGTCTTTTTCTGGGTTCGGGAGATATTTGGGTTGAAGAAATTGTTGTCCGCGGCTACACCGTTGTTCCGACTGCTACACCACTGTTCCTACTCCGCTGGCTCACCTATGTCTATTTTCTACTTGGCATTTTAAGCAATGCGTAATTTACAGGTGCGTCTGTTCGCTCTATGATTTGGCCGAGAACCACACTGGTGGATCCTGAGGGGTGCCTAACACCTTCCCCTTAGGATAATTTCAAGCCCTTACACTATCTCTGGTTAACAACGTAGTTGTAAATGAACCCCTTTGGTGTCCTAACGCACCTTTAAAAAATCGTTAGGTGGCGAATCTCAAAAACACAAACCTCTTTCCCAAAAGGAAAGAGTTGTCTTAACCAAAATGTCATGAACTCGATCTCCGCGAGGAAAAAGGGGGTGCGACAACGCTCCCAAAACCCGCATCTGCGCGCACGCAGGAGCGCTACAAAAATCTGCTTATACGGTCTTCCTCACCCAGCCTCTTCTCGCTTCTACAACCAACTGTACGTATATGCGGACTCGCATCCGCGTCCATTCTTCCGCAGATGCGGAAACACCAGAACCAGCACCTTCAGCAATGCAACATGAAATAAAAATGATCTGAACCTCGTCCGAAGCTCACCCGAGCCACTCAGGACCCTGTCCAAATATGTCGACAAGTCCCATAACATAACACGGACCTACTCGAGGCCTCAGAACCAACATAACAACATCGAAATCATGAACCAAACCTCAAATTGAAATCTATGAACTTTGAACTTTCAATTTCCATAACACGTGCCGAAACATATCAAATCATCCCGGAATGTACCCAAATTTTGCACACAAGTCCAAAATGACATGACAAAGCTATTCCACTTCCCGAATTAACAATAAGCATACGATATCCTCAAAGTCAACTGCCGGTCAAACTTATGAACTTTCGAAACCTTCAAATTTACAATAATTTTCAACTTGTGCCGCAACCTTCTAGAAACATTCAAATGCAAATCCGGGCACACGCCCATATTCCAAAATCACCATCCGGACCTAAAGGAACCATCAAAACTTCGTTCGGGGGTCAAATTCACAAAAAGTCAAACGTAGTCAACTCTTTCAACTTAAAGCTTCAACAATGAAATTCATTATTCTAAACTGATTACGAATAACCTGAAAACCAAAACCAGCAATTCACATAAGTCATAACACATCATACGGAGCTACTCATGCCCGCAAACTATCGAGAAAGTATGACTCTATCTAACTGTTACTCTACTCTATGAAGCCTCTAATGAAGCACTGAAAATACTAACTGTCTGAAAATACTGAAGACTTTAAGGTAAAGATAATTCGGCCGGGTCGTTACACCCTGGCATGGCCAAAGTTCCACCATATTCAACAATAAATAAACTACAGTATCAAATTCATTAATAGTAACAACACAAGACTAATACACTTGATCAACTACTATATAGTTACCACCCGATGTAGACACAAAAGCAGGAACATCAAGAGAATTACGAGGCATACTGAAATGTGAAGCAAACTATGATGACATATATGAATATATAGAACCCGGATCAAACAACACAAAAGCATATCTATGACAGAATGAGATAATATCTATAATAACAGTATCGGACGACTCTGCCTCAAGTCTAGCTAGAAATACATAACAACGGGGTTGAGCCCTACCAACATTTCCTCCACGTCTAAGATGACCTCTCACTGACTGGACTCAACCTTTAACTAACTGACCCCCAACTCAGGCTACCTGACCCCCGCCTCTAGCTGGCTGAGAGGGCGGTGGAGCTATATGTTCCAAAATCATGGTACGAGTACCCTGGTATGGAATATTGCTCTAATGTTTGAGATAATACTTCCTGATATGACATGCATCTCCACACTCAAAGCATCATCTCGACTGTGTGGTTGCTGAATTTGAGACTGACCCTAGTGGCCTGAATAATGATTGTAATAGCTCTGAGATGATGGTTCACTAATGGGAGCTGAAGGTCCATTGAACGATAGCCGCTCGGATCAAGATCAATAAGAACTACGACTGCCTAAGGTAACATGCATGACTTGTAGAGCTGACTGAACTGGCCTGATAGGATGGCTTTTGCCATACGAACCCCTGCTTCTAACTGAGGCGCCACTGAATCCTTCAAAATGACGGAGCCTCTTGTCGGAGGTCGTCTCCCTAGCTTGGACTCTGATGCGCTCGATCCTCCCGGCGATCTCCACTGCCCAAGTAAAAGGAATCTCATACTTGGTCTCACTGTCCATCTCAAGTCTGATGCCATATGTGAGGCCATCATTGAACCTCTACACATTTTCCCCCTCAGTAGGGATCTGATAGTTGCATGGCATGACAAATCCACAAATCTAGTCTCATACTGAGTAACGGTCATGCTACCCTACTGAAGGCGCTCAAACTGACTGCGCAACTCCTCTCTCTGAGTGAAGGGAATAAACTTCTCCAAGAACAGTTGCAAAACCTGAGTCCATGTGAGAGGGGGTGAGCCTGATGGCCTGCCCTGCTAATACACTTACCACAACCTCTTGGTAGAATCATGCATATGAAATACGGTAAAAGCAACTCTGTTTGACTCAACATCCCCCATGTTGCACAATATATCATGGCAACGGTCCAAGAAGTCTTGGGCATCGTCGGAAGGTGAACCACTTAAGTGAGGGGGACACAACTTGGTGAACCTATCCAACCTCTTTAGCTCATCGGCTGACATTGCATATCTCTACCCGAGCTCTGTAGCAACAACAGGCTGAACCGCCCAAACTAGTAGAACTCCTGGGGTCTAGTACCCATGAGCCATCTGCTATGGTGTATGAGTAGCGGGAGTCTGAAATCCTCCCCCAGCTTGAGAAACAGATGGTGCCACAGGAAACACATCGTTCTGGGCCATACTCTCTATAACACCAACCATGCGGACTAAGGCATCCTAAAGCATTGACTAAATCATTAAATGAAAAATTATAGAGGTCTTTAGAATCCTCAAGTGAAGAAATATTAGACTCGAATTTATCAGGCAAGCTCACAAGAACTTTTTCAACAATTCTGTTGTCTGAAAAACTTTCACCTGATAGTCTAATTTTATTGGCAATTAATATGAGTATGTCGACAAAATCTTTATCCATTCCAATTTTTTCATCTCTTGTATCTCAAATTCTTTTTTAAGATCCAAAACTTGCATCAATCTTGATTGATCATTGCCCAAGTATTCGTTTTGTAGAAAATCCCATATTTACTTTGCAGTTTCACACGCCATGATATTTGTAAAAAACAATTTCGAAACTGAGAAATACGAAGCAATATTGCTTTGAACTTTTTGCCCTTTTCCTCATCGAGGTTATCGATTTGCGTTAAAGTTGGATTGGCCGGCAAGGCGGTACTTCACCATGTTTTTCAACGACTTTTCACAGATCAAAAGATTGAAAATATGTCTTCATCTTCACATCCCGTAATTGATAATTATCTCCTCTGAACATGGGAGTAGAAGCCAAAGGAAACGTATTTGATGTCATACCAAAATAATAGCTCACATTACTTGGTGGTAGAAATTGTTGACTCTGATACCAATATGAAGTAAAATATTTTATTTGAAATCTCTTAATTATCTCTACAATTCTCTACTCATGAAATAAACTGGTAATACCCTATTTATAATAGTATGAAACTTATTTTAACTAAAAACAAAAAAAAAAGCTATTTCGATAAAATTCTTACTACAAATCCTAATTAGACAAAAAATTAATAAACTAAAAAATACTTAATCACCTAGTATGCGCGTCACCTCAATACCAATCACATAACACGTATTGCGGGGTTTCATACCCTCAGATCTAAATTTAGAAGAGTTACTTACCTCAAACGAGCCAATACCAATGTCGAGCAAGCCAAGTGATTCTCCAAAGATGCCATCCCGTGCGTTCCGACCTCCGAACGGCCCGAAACTTACCAACAACAATTCAAATACATCAAACAATGCTAAAGGAACCAATCCCGATCGTAAAAGATCAAATCTCGAATCAAAGCTCGAAATCGGCCCAAAAGCCCGACCCGGGCCCGGACCTCTGAACACGACAAAATGCACAAAATCTGACAACCCATTTAGTTACGAGTCCAACCATACTACATTCACTCAAATCCAACTCCAAATCGATGATCAAAACTCAATATTTTTTATGAAACTTTAGGCCAAAACTCCTAATTTCTCTTTAAAATTCATCAACCAAGTGCCAAAAATGAAGATAGATTCGTGAAATATGACCAAAGTCGAGTAGAGAAAACTTACCCCGATACTTGTGATGAAGTTTTCTCCAAATATCCCCTAAATTCGAGTCCCACATCTCAAAATATGAATAAAGACCAAAACCCTCGATTTTTATATCCTCTGCCCAGCACTTCCGCATTTGCGGACAATTCACCGCTTCTGCAGTAAATGTATCGCTTCTACGAAAATAGCCCTGCTTAACAACCCCCGCACCTGCGGGCATAAAATCCTGCTTTTGTGAAAAATGTCGCACCTACGTTCCCAAATCCCGCATCTGCGCGGACGCAGGTGCGCTATAAAAATCCGTTTTTGCGGTCTTCCTCACCCAGCCTCTTCTTGCTTCTAGACCATCTATCCGCATTTGCGGACTCGTATCTGCACCCATTCTTCTACAGATGCGGAAACACCAGAACCAGCAGCCTTCAGCAATGCAACATGAAACAAAAATGATCTGAACCTCGTCTGAAACTCACCCGAGCCACTTGGGACCCCGTCCAAATATGTCGACAAGTCCCATAACATAACACGAACCTACTCGAGGCCTTAGAACCCACATAACAACATCAAAACGATGAATCACGCCTCAAATTGAAATCTATGAACTTTGAACTTTAAATTTCTATAACACGTGCCGAAACATATCAAGTCATCCCAGAATGTACCCAAATTTTTCACACAAGTCCCAAATGACGACGAAGCTATTCCAATTCTCGGAATCACAATCCAAATCAGATATCCTGAAAGTCAACTTCCGATCAAACTTATGAACTTTCCAAACCTTCAAATTTCAAATTTTGCCAACTTATATCGAAACCTTCTAGAAACATCCAAATGCAAATCAGGGAATACGTCCGAGTCTAAAATCACCATCCTGACCTAACGGAACATCAAAACTCCGTTCTTGGGTCAAATTCACAGAAAGTCAAACTTAGTCAACTGTTTCAACTTAAAGCTTCAACAATGAAATTCATTTTTCCAAACTGATTCCGAATAACCTGAAAACCAAAATTGACGATTCACATAATTCATAGCACATCATACTGAGCTACTCATGCCCGCAAATTATCGAGCGAAGTGCAAATTCCCAAAACGACCGGTCGAGTTGTTACATCCTCCCCCATTTAAACATACGTTCGTCCTTGAACGTGCCAAGAATTATTCTCAAAACCATCAAACCGCCGTGTAACCTTACTATGCACATACCCCGGGGTGACCCCACGTCACCCTAGCCCATAAGCCTTAGAATCCAATTTTCCAACATCCGTAATTTCTTATAAGATCTGAATCTCGCAACCTATACGTTGTTTAAGTCTGAACAAGTTGTACCAAACCGCAATCCATAACCCAAGATACACTCACAGGATATACCACATGACTCAAATACCCATAGCAAAATTCCACATCACTGTAACACCTCAGAACAACCCAGTCCCGGTAATAAACCTCATACCTAGCCAAACCTCATTCTAAAACCTTTGTACACTGCCGATTATGAAGAACACATAGAAACTCATAATCATTCATCAGATCAACAAGCCATGGAGATCCCTCCCCATCAACGAGATCTATCATCAATTCCTACGCCGACTTTCGATATTATCCTTCAAAATATACCGCAACCAAATCTGTTAGCACCCATCCTAGATCCGACGACTCCATCTTATCAAATACCAACTACTCTATTGACACGCAACACCAATACTACTCAGAGCCACAAAATGTGCAATCCATGCACCATTAAGCAACAATCCAAATGAACTCGATCAAGAAAATGAGTCAATCAAGAGATCCATTTGTAAACTCGACGGGTATCACCACAACGCAATGCTAAGAACTCATCATACACTATATAACCATCACCCGACTCTAACACAAAGGTTCGTACCACAACATGACTCTGCTGCAATGCGCGATTCCACCAAAACGTTGGTACATATCATATACCTCGAGCCACCATACTCAAAATTAATAACCACGCAAAATTCGACATCGAGTACCCAAAGTGCATTACCATAACCACGGAGAATCAGATGACACAATGCCACACAAAACATGAACGAACATAACCAATACGCCCTTAATCATGTAATACTCAACTACTCATCTTGATTAAATCTCGCTATAAGACCACAATAGAACCGCACCATGTGTGCCTAAAACCAATGAATCACAACTCCTCGGAGCATATAAGAGTAACTCACAGAAAATTTCAGAACACGAATAAGTTCAGCAACAACCAAATGGAACATCCCCCAACAATAGCATTATGGAGCCAACCAATCCGACTCGGTATACAATACACATCCTAATTGGGCCTACAATCAACTCGAGGCACCCACAAAGAGATAAATAAACTCCAAAATCCCACAATGATTGAATCATAATACCTATTATAATCTGGCTAGTTTTGACCACGACTTCACAGTCCACAACCATGAAACAATCTGCTCCTGATAACTCCTAGTCTCCTAATCCATAGAACACATGAATCACCATATCTAATCCCAACTCCACCGCCAGAATGTCTAACACGTCTCACATACCCGATCATCCCATAAGAAATACTCCTAAAATTCTTCTGTGCCACATAGCAAAATTCGACTACCAACAGTCGATCAACCTAAGAGAGTGTTGCAGTACCGGTGAAGTATCTATAACTCAAACACATTGCCATTGTTAAAATGTATACTCTCATTAAACCATACCAAGTAGTTATCATTTACTTAGTCATCTAAAACCGTCCATGTTGCCTACAGATTTCATGACCTCCCCTTCAAAACTGAATTTTGATCTCGCTCACGTAAATCTCAATCCCACACAACACACCGCATATACCATGCCACCATATGAAAAATATGAGAATTTCATAGTCCACTCCGAGTCACAACCAATTACATACTCAATCCAAGAACCTTCCATTTGATTTCATCTAGGAGAAATTCATTATACACCACATGCTCCTCACGCCAGTAGGAAATATAGCCCTCGAATCGCGATAAAACCCATTGAGAACTCTTTGAAACCCATTTGCACATAACCAAATCAGAACCGAATCTCTCTAATTCAACCCAGCCATGCAGGTCGCCTAAACCCAAGGGCATTGCCACAAAACACCTGTAGTGACTAGCCACGTCATAAGTACCCAAAGAACCGATCATACCCATTACTGTGTTGATCCAACCTACTACCTAATTGTCTTTTTTCCTCAAAGTCCTTCCCAAATTTCCTTCCACAAGAGACCCAAGTAAAAATATCATTACGCCCTAAGGCCCATAAGCCGCTAACTCCCCTCTTAAGCACCTGAAGCACCACAATTGAGACACCCACTCTAAACATACCTTATGTGAACCTAAATATCTTTCTTTCACCTTCTTGATACTGAAATGCATAATCCTCAATTATATAAAAATGCTACAAGTCTCGACACTATCCATCGTAACCTCAATTTCTATCCATATACAAATCTTGAAAATTCCAAATCGCTACATTTAAATCTTGAATCCATTAGAACCATACTCGAGAGTCATCCACTCTTCTCAAATCTAAATTAAACTGACCAAACAGACCGAACTACATGTGCCCCATTAGCACACCAACACCCAAGGGATTAACCCACACTCCTAAGCAATCGAGAACATTCCTACTCCAAGCACACTACATCCTTTACGAATAACAACTCAATCATTCAATGAAACCCATAAACCCGTAGAGTATAATACAACCTGTATCTAGAAATTTCCATTACTCGATTCATTCTCAAACTCCACTATATACGGTTAAAATTGACCACACCTGATTTAAGGGACTGCCTCGAGAGTTAGTCCGTATCGAAGCAAGTTCGAGCTCGAAGAACATGAAGATTGAGGGGGATCAGGCTAAATTGACACCGAAGTAATGGAATAACGAGATATCCGCAATCGACCACCAATATCAGCGAGAATCTCGGAATTAGCAGAACCATTAACGCTTATTGATATCAATCATGTATTTTGCTTCAGAAATTAGAGTTATACATTATTTAGGATTCCTCTACTATATAAGAGGAACCCTGTTCATTTTTAAGGGACATGAATGATATACGCATTCACTAAGAAATACAAACACTCTGCTCTTTTACTCGCTCTTAATTCTCTACTGTTCTTATTTTTCATATTATTCTAGTAGTTCTTATTGTTCTTAGCACTTGATCTCGAGTCTATCCCAGACCAAGGTCGATAACTTGCAATTACACTGGTTTGATCTGTTTCAATCATTTGATTTATTTATTTATCTAGTCATTTATCAATTGTCATTAAATCAAATCACGTATCCTTATAACCATATTGCAAGTTTAATTGTTACTCGTATTTAGAGGTAAACAGTTTGGCGCCCACCGTGGGGATAAGGATAATAGTGATTATTCAGTGCTAATTCTGATATAACCCATTATTTTACGCTTGTTTCTTGTCAAGAATTTTGTTTTCAGGTTAAGATATGTCAAACTCACAAAACACAACTACACAAGCTAACAACAGCCTCGGACTCCACGGAGAAAATGAGAATTCTATCGCCCCAGGACTCGAGGTGACACACGCTGACCTTGGAGGAGCACCGCCCGTCGACCTGGTCAATATCAGTTCTCATGTTGCTTTGAGTGCAAATTTAGGCGCAAACCCTGAAGAAAGTGTGCGCAGAAAGGGTCTAACTGACGTTCGAGGATCGCAGGGCAGAGAAGATGAGGGAGTTAGTCTCCAAGTAATATTTGAATGCTGCAAGCCCAACAAAACTCCATTTCCCAGTTGCAAAATCAGCACATGCCACCAAATAGAGCCGAACAAGAGGTTACTCGTCGTAACGAGCCAGTGCCTGAAATATGGGGTGATAACACTTCAACAACCGATCCTGCAATAATAAGGATGCTCGAGGAGCTTACAAAGAGGATAGAATAGGGAGAAAAGAGAATCGAGGCCAATGACAAAAAAGTGGAAACTTAAAACTCTCGAGTTGACCAGATACCGGGGGCACCTCCGATCCTAAAGGGAATGGACTCCAAGAAATTTGCAAAAATCATTCCCTCAGAGTGCGGATCTGAATCCCATACCAAAGAAGTTCTACAAGCCTGATATACCCAAGTACAACGAAACCACAGACCCTAATGAGCACGTGACTTCTTATGCGTGCGTCATAAAAGGGAATGCTTTGGACGATGGCGAGATCGAGTCTGTACTACTAAAGAAATTCGGGGAGACCCTGTCAAAGGGAGCTATGATTTGGTATCACAACTTGCCGCCGAACTCTATTGATTTGTTCGTCACGTTGGCGGATTCGTTTTTTAAGGCACATGTTGGTTCCATAAAAGTGGCAACAAGAAAATCAGATCTCTTCAAAGTAAAGCAGAAGGATAATGAGATGCTGAGGAAATTCGTATCTTGATTCAAAATGGAGCGTATGGAATTATCGTCAGTCACTGACCATTGGGTTGTTCAAGCTTTCACCCAAGGACTAAACAAGTGAAGTTAGATCGCATCGAGCCAGTTGAAACAAAACTTGATCGAGTACCCGACTGTGATTTGGGCAGATGTTCATAACCTATACTAGTCAAAGACCAAGATCGAGGACGACCAATTTGGAGCCTCTTCAGATTCAACACATTCTAACATGTCGACATGTAGAAATTAAAGAGATATTGATAGATAATTGAGGCCGAATAAAGATTGATATCAGCTGTATGTTTCAGATCGAAGGAACAACTATCCAGGACGTAACTCCCTTCGGAACGATCGAAGGGGTGACCAAGGGCATAACTCTTGGGGACTTATGAGCAAAAATGGTTTCGACAAATATGCAGATCCCACATAAGCGCCTCAATTATCGGAATACAATTTCAGTATTGATGCATCGGTGATTGTATCAGCTATCGAAAGGATCAAAGACACCAGGTGGCCCAAACCTATACAGACCGATCCTTCTCAAAGGAACCCAAACTTGATGTGTAAATATCATGGCACACATGGCCATAGGACCGAAGACTGCTGACAATTGAGAGAGGAGGTAGCTCGATTATTCAACGAGGGCCACCTTCAAGAGCTCCTCAGTGAGCGAGCCAAAAATCACTTCAGGGAAAGGGACGCTAATAGAAAGAACGAACAGGAAGAACCCCAGCATATTATTCACATGATCAACGGCAGGGTCGACATCCCACAAAGGCCTATATTCAAAAGCACTAAGGTGTCAATCACTAGAAAAAAATAGACTCGATACTGTGTGCCCGAAGGCACTCTATCATTCAACGATGAAGAAGCAGAAGACATCTCTCAGCCGTACAATGATGCCCTGGTAATTTCTATTTTGTTAAATAAAATTCAAGTTAAGTGTGTTCTAATGGATCCAGGTAGTTCGGCAAACATAATCAGATCGAGGGTCGTAGAGGAGCTCGGCTTGCTAGACCAGATTGTACCTGCATCTCGAGTCCTGAACAGCTTCAACATGGCTAGTGAAACAACGAAGGGGGAGATAATCCTACCAGTGAACGTGGCCGGGACCATCCAATACATAAAATTTCATGTCATCGAAGGCGACATGAGATACAATGCACTGCTCGGAAGGCCTTGGATCCACAATATGAGGGCAGTTCCATCGACCATTCGTCGAATGATGAAGTTCCCAACAGTATGGGGAACAACACGCTGCAAAGGAAATGTTTGCATTCGATGAGGTGTCGTCGATATCAGAACCTCTGACCTCAGATAAATCAAGCGCCAAAGATAACCAAGTGGCCAAATAGCAATAATTGTCCCCAACCTCGACCGAACTAGAGAAACAGGTAATCGGAGATGAAGAAGAGGATTTTCTCACTCCTAGAACTTTCGTCGTTCCAGAAGAATTGGATTCAACCAAGTCAACGGTCGAGGATCTGGAGCAGGTGATACTGATCGAGTATCTACCCGAACAAAATGTATACCTAGAAACGGGGTTAACCCCCGAACTCAGGAAAAAACTCATTCAATTTCTTGTTGATAACATGGATTGCTTTGCATGGTCCCATTTAGACATAACATGAATCCCACCGGAGATAACAACTCATCGGCTAAGCATGGATCACAAGTTCAGACCGATAAAGCAAAAAAGAAGTCCCCAATCAGAGGTAAAGCACGCCTTCATCAAGGACGAGGTAACCAAACTTCTCAAAATAGGGTCCATTCGGGAAGTAAAATATCCCGAATGGTTAGGCAATGTAGTCGTAGTCTCCAAAAAGGGGAACAAGCTAAGAATGTGTGTAGACTACAAGGACTTAAATAAAGCAAGTTCAAAAGACTCTTTTCCATTGCCTAACATCGATCGAATGATTGATTCCACGACCGGCCACAAGATCCTTACCTTTCTCGACGTCTATTTTGGGTACGATCAGATCCAGATAGACCCAGAGGATCAAGAAAAGACTTCTTTTATCACTAAGTCTGGGACCTATTGCTATAATGTAATGCCCTTCGGGCTAAAAAATGCGGGAGCTACATATCAACGCCTAGTTAACACGATGTTCGAGGAACAGATAGGTAAATCAATGAAAGTTTACATTGACGATATGTTAGTTAAGTCCCTACGTGTAGATGATCATTTGATTCATTTGTAGGAGACATTCGATATCTTATGAAAGTACAACATGAAACTCAACCCCGAAAAGTGTGCTTTCAGGGTCGGTTCAGGCAAATTCCTTAGCTTCATATGTCAAATCGGGGACTCGAGATCAACCCTGATAAGATTAAGGCTATCGAGGAAATTAAATTACTGTCGTGGACAATGTGAAAGCCATTCAGAGGCTAACCGGACGGATAGCTGCATTGGCCGATTCATTTCGAGGTCATCATATCGAAGCCATGGGTTCTTTTCCTTACTCAAAAAGAAAAATAATTTCACATGGACCCCAGAATGTCAGCAAGCATTGGAGGAATTGAAACGATATATATTAATCCCGTCTCATCTCCACACTCCGAAGGCAGAACGAAAGTTATACCTATACTTGGAAATGTTTGAGATAGAGGTGAGTGGTGTATTAGTTCGAGAGGGAACGAGGTACAAAATTTCCAGTTTACTACGTGAGTCGAACCTTAGGAGATGCCGAAACTAGATATCCACACTTAGAAAAATTGGCACTTGCATTAATAAGCGTGTCTAGAAAATTAAAGCTATATTTTCAGTGCCATCCTATATGTGTGATCACAACTTATCCGCTCCGAAATGTTTTGCACAAGCCTGAATTATCAGGCCGATTGGCCAAATGGGCCATCGAACTTGGCGGGTACGATATCGAATATCAACCTCGAACAGCCGACTGACATGATTGATGGTTTTTTGGGAACCGAGTCGATGGGATGTTTCGGTCACATCCATCACTTACGCCATGGAGATGACATCATGATCGAGGTATCGAGGAATAGAGGCTCAAATTGTTTCTTATCATTTCATAGAAACACGGTGACTATCTGTATACCGTTAAAATTGACCACACCCTATTTTACGGGCTCGAGGTACTACCTCGAGAGTGTCACGACCCGAAATCCTAACTCAGGTCATGATGGCGCCCAACAACAGGGTTAGGCAAGCCAACATAAATTTCACTAAGTGTTCTTTTTTTTATTAAATAGTTCACCAAATTACTGAATTTAAAAGGTTAAAACATGATATCGAAAGATAATAACCCAGTGGTAGATAAAATAGACATGAAGAAGCGTGAGCTGATATACGAGCATATATATATGTACAACCCAAAATCTCTAAATAACCACTACGTGTGTGCCAGGAACTAGTGTCACGAGTGTCTCGGGCAATCTAGTTGAATATACAAGAGACCAAATATATATACAATCCCACAATCTGAAATAAGTAGACGGGAAGATAAGCAAAAGAGGACTCCATGGCGCTGCAGAGGATCGTCAGGAGAAGAAGCTCGTCGTGAAGTCAGGCCCGCTACAGTCAATATCTAGCTCCAGTCTGATAACCAGATGCACCTGCCTCAGAACCTGTACAGTTAAGTACAGAAGTGCAGCATGAGTACATAAGTAAATATGTACCTAGTGAGTATCCCGTCTAATCTCGAAGAAGTAATGACGAGAGGTCGAGTCGACACTCATTAAGGTCCAACAGTAATAATATAAGACAGGATATAACAAAATGCAGTAGACATGTGAGGAAGTAAGCAGCAGATACACATCAAGTACAGAAATCCAGGTAACGACTGAGAATAACAACAATGTACACTTTCCCTTTCCCCCAAATATCAGTCAAGTCAATATCAATGAAAACAGTACCAAGTAGCCAAGCGCACACAAGGGTAAGACAACCGGCCGGAGTAGTAAGGAAATAACTGATTGGACATAAAGCTTCCCCCGTTCGCGAATCATACTTGCGACTTGGGTGCTGACACATTTATACTGAATTACTATAAAGCTCCCCTCGATCGCGAATCATACCTGCGACTCGAGTTCTAACACATTTATACTGAATTATCATAAAGCTCCCCTCGATCGCGAATCATACCTGTGACTCGAGTGCTGACTCTTATACATATACATATATATATCGAATTTATCAATAAGCTCAGTAGGGCTATACTTGCAACAAGTATTGATCGATTGGGAATTCGATTGCAACTTTCCACATTTTCATACTATTTCAAAAGTAATCTGCAATTCAAAATACAACCCAAGATACATATAAAGCACGTAGAGACATATTTGTGAGCCCTAAAGCTACCCGACATAGCATAATAGTCGCTACGTACGGACTCTCGTCACTTCGTATGCACGTAGCCCCCGAAACAATTAAACACAGCATATAAAACACCTATGGTGACAATTCCCTCTTACAAGGTTAGAAAGGAGACTCACCTCGTGTCGAATCTACCTCTCGTACCAAGGATGCGCCCGAAAATCCGAACTCCACACCCGAGGACTCGCAACTAGCCAAATATTGTACAATTATATCAATGCACGCTCAAAGTAGGGAAATTATCCTATTTATTCAAAATTCAACTTTCTTGAAGAACTCCCAAATTTCAACCCCGGGTTCGCATGTTCAAATTCTAAAAATTGCCGAAGGAATCACTCGCCCGTAGCCTAAGGATCATTAATATACGATTTCTACTTGATTTCATAGCAATAAATGAGCAATTCATCAAAATCCCTCAAGAACCCTAAGTTACTAGCCAACTCTTGATTTTTCAATGATTTACCGTTGATTCAATTAGTAATTCATGTATTAAACTAGTATTCGTGTAGAATTAACTTACCTCTTCAGTAGCTAGGTCGTGGAACCCCCTTTTCCCAATCTTCCAAGTTCTTAAATGGTGAAAAATGAGAAGAAAATGAAGATTCCCGTATTTAAATAACACACTGCCTCGCCTACAGTGTTTTCGCACCTGCGGCTGAAGGACCGCACATGCGGTCTCGCACCTGCGAGCAAGGGCTCGCACCTGCGGAATTGGACGAGTGGGGCTGGGGTCGCACCTGCAAAGGGGAGACCGCACCTGCAGCTCCGATCCTACAGACCCTTGTCCGCACCTGAGAGAAAGGAGGGCCTCACCTGGGGCCGCACCGGTGACTGGGCAACCGCACCTGCGATCACACCAGATCAGGTGCACCAGCTATTGCATCAGCTGGTTTTTAGCCCCGTTTGGTGCCCAGGAGGCACCTGGGCCCACCCGAGCCCCCATCCAAATATACCAACAAGTCCCAAATCATAATACGGACTCGCTCGAGCCTTCAAAACACTCACAATAATGCTAAAACTCAAAATCGCACCCCAAAACCCCTGGAATCATAACTTAAGAACTTCAAGTTCTTAATCTTTATAACAACGCGTCAGACCGACCTATATTACTGGGAATGACACCAAAATTTTGCAGGCAAGTCACAAATGACATAATGGAACTATTCCCAGTCTCGGAATTCCATTCGGACCTCGATAGAATAAAATCACGTTCCAAACAAAATTTCAAACTTAAAGAAATCCTGATTTCCATATTGGGCGCCGAAATTCTCCCGGGTCATCGAAACCCGTTCCCAACATACGCTCAAGTCCGAAATCATCATACGAAGTTACTGAAACTATCGGAACTCAATTCCGAGGTCGTTTGCTAAACATTTGACCGAATTCAAACTTAGGCAAAAAGGCCAACCTTAAGGAACCAAGTGTTCCTATCGCACTCTAAACACTTCCAAATCCCTAATCACCCGTCCCCACAATCCATAAATCACACGAAGCCGCTATGGGAAGTCTCATTTAGGGTAACGGGGTCCCAATACGCAAAACGACCGGTCGAGTCGTTAGATTCTCCCCCTCTTAACCAAACGTTCGTCCTCGAATGGTCTAGAATCGTACCTGAAATGCTGAAAATATGTGGATATCTGCTCCGCATGTCCTCCTTGGACTCCCAAGTCGCCTCCTCAACTGGTTGGCCCCTCCACTAGACCTTTACTGCAGAAACTCTCTTGGACCTCAACTGGCGGTCCTGTCTATCAATAATAGCAACTGGCTCATCTTCGTAGCCCAACTTCTCATCCAACTAAATAGTGCTGAAATCAACCACGTGAGAGAAGTCAGCGTGATATCTCCGGAGCATGGATACATGAAAGACCGGATGAACCCCTAATAAGGCGGAAGGTAAAGCAAGTTCATAAGCAACCTCTCCGACTCGCCTCAACACATCGAAAGGACCTATAAACCTGGGGCTCAGCTTGCCCTTCTTCCCGAATCTCATAATGCCCTTCATCGGCGAAACCTTCAGCAGAACCTTATCTCCCTCCATAAATGCTACATCACGCGCCCTCTGATCCGCGTAACTCTTCTGTCTGGACTGAGTTGTGCGGAGCCTCTTCTGAATTATCTTCACCCTCTCCAAAGCATCTCTCACCAGATCCGTGTCATATAACTTAGCCTCGCCGGGCTCAAACCACCCGATAGGAGAACGACATCGCCGACTATACAAAGCCTCAAATGGAGCCATCTCGATGCTGGACTGATAACTATCACCGATTGTACGCTCCGACTGACCATCAGTCTGAGGGTGAAATGCTGAGCTAAGATCTATCTGAGTGCCTATCTCACTGTGAAATGATCTCCAGAAGTGCGAGGTGAACTGAGGACCTCGGTCTGATATAATGGACACCGGCACACCGTGCAACCTTACTATTTCCCGAATGTAGATCTGGGCTAGCCTCTCAGAAGTGTAAGTAGTAAGCACATGAATGAAATGCGCCGATTTGGTCAACCTATCCACAATGACCCAAACTGCGTCAACCTTCCGCAAGGTCCAAGGAAACCCAACCACGAAGTCTATAGTGATGCGCTCCCACTTCCACTCAGGAATGGGCATCTGCTGAAGTAGGCCTCCTGGTCTCTGATGCTCGTACTTCACCTGCTGGAAATTAAGGCACCGAGCCACATACTCCACAATTTCTTTCGTCATCCGCCTCGACCAGTAATGCTGCTCCAAATCACGATACATCTTTGTCGCACCCGGATGAACCGAGTACCGAGAACTGTGGGCCTCTTCTAGAATCCTCTTCCTCAGGACATCAACATTAGGAACAAACAAACGGCCCTAAAGTCTCAAAACACCATCCTTGCCCATAGTAACCTCCTGGGCCCTACCCTGGACCACTGACTCCCGAAGCTCAACTAGGCACGGATCATCAAACTGCCGAGCCTTAATCTCTCCCTGAAGACTGAGCAACCACATGTTCCAGAATGCGACGAGGCTCCGAAAGATCTAATCTCACCAGGCGATTAGCCAAGGACTGAGTGTCCAAGGCTAGCTGTCTCTCCTCTGCTGCAATGTAGGCCAAGCTACCTATACTCTCTGCCTTCCTACTCAAGACATCCGCTACCATATTTGCCTTGCTCGGATGATAAAGAATGGTGATATCATAGTCCTTCAACAACTCAATCCATTTGCGCTGCCTCAAATTAAGATCTCTCTGCTTGAACAAGTGCTGCAAGCTGCGGTGGTCTGTATAAACCTTACATGACACTCGATACAAGTAGTGTCTCCAAATCTTCAGTGCATGAACAATTGTCGCCAACTCCAGATCGTGCACAGGATAATTCTTCTCATGAACCTTCAGCTGGCGCGAAGCATAAGCAATAACTCTTTCATCCTGCATCAACACACATCCCAAACCAACGCGTGAAGCGTCGCAATACACAGTATATATCCCATAACGCTCAAGGACCGCACATGCGGTCTCCCATCTACGAGCAAGGGCTCGCACCTGCGGAACTGGATGAGTGGGGCTGGGGTCGCACCTGCGGAGGAGAGACCGCACATGCGGCTCCGATCCTGCGGACCCTTGTCCGCACCTGCAAGAAATTAGGGCCTCACATGGGGCCGCACCTGTGACTGGGCAACCGCACCTGCGGTCACACCAGATCAGGTGCACCAGCAGTTGCATCAGCTGGTTTTTAGCCCATTTTATGCCCAGGAGGCACCTGGGCCCACCCGAGCCCCCGTCCAAATATACCAACAAGTCCCAAATCATAATACGGACTTGCTCGATCCTTCAAAACACTCACAACAGTGCTAAAACTCAAAATCGCACCCCAAAACCCCTGGAATCATAACTTAAGAACTTCAAGTTCTTGATCTCTATAACAATGCGTCAGACCGACCTATACTACTGGGAATTACACCAAATTTTGCAGGCAAGTCACAAATGACATAACGAAACTATTCCTAGTCTCAGAATTCCGTTCGGACCTCGATAGCATAAAATCACGTTCCAAACCAAATTTCAAACTTAAGGAAATCCTGATTTCCATATTGGGCACCGAAATGCTCCCGGGTCATCGTAACCCGTTCCGAATATACGCCCAAGTCCGAAATCATCATACGAAACTACTGAAACTGTCAGAACTCAATTCCAAGGTCGTTTGCTAAAAATGTTTACCGAAGTCAAACTTGGGCAAAAAGGCCAACCTTAAGGAACCAAGTGTTCCTATAGCACTCTAAACACTTCCAAATCCCGAACCACATCTCCCCGCAAGACATAAATCACGTGAAGCCGCTATGGGAAGTGTAATTTAGGGGAACAGGGTCCCAATACACAAAACGACCGGTCGGGTCGTTATAGAGAGTAAGTCTGTATCGAAGCAAGTTTGAGCTCGAAGAACACGAAGATTGAGGGCTTGAGATCAGGCTAAATCGACACCGAGGTAACGGAATAATAAGATATCTGCAATGGACCACCAATCTCGGTGGGAATCTCGAAATTTGCAGAACCATTAACGGTTATTGATATCAATTATGTATTTTTCTTCCGAAATTAGAGTTATACCTTATTTAGGATTCCTGTACTATATAAAGAGGAACCCTGTTCATTTGTAAGGGACATAAATGATATACGCATTCACTGAGAAATACAAACACTATGCTCTTTTACTCGCTCTTAATTCTCTATTGTTCTTATTGTTCATATTATTCTGGTAGTTCTTATTGTTCTTGGCACTTAATCTCGAGTATATCCGAGACCAAGGTCGATAACTTGCAATTACACTGGTTTGATCTGTTTCAGTCGTTTGATTTATTTACTTATCCATTCATTTATCCATTGGCATTGAATCAGATCACGTATCCTTATAACCACATTACAAGTTTAATTGTTACTTGTATTTCGAGGTAAACATCCACCTCTGCAAGTCATAAATAATTCACCAGTATACCTCGAACTAAAACTAATACAACACATAATCATGAAATCAACTTATCAATAACTGACTCCCCCACTCTGATCAAAGATAGATCAAAATACACAATAACTCACAATGCCCATACGCTATTACTTCCACAATACCGCAGTGAGATTCAATTAAATCCTTCATAAGCTCATATAACACAAACCATATAATATCTCAAATCATCTCTGAATCTCGCATTCATCCTTGTAGTAGTCAAGCTAACTCTCATAAGCGACCCGAACTCAAATTGCAACACATATAATTCAGTGGTAAAAGAGAACTCGCTACAAACAACATAGGGATCACACAACCTCAGGAAACCCCGCATAAGATAACCCACTTGCTTAGCCTTAAACTGACATGTCTTTATAATCTCCCACAGTCATAAATATTACGCAATCACTTAATCTTCCTGAGTCTGAACTCATAACACAACATGAAGATATACTTCACTCCACAACTAAACAACATGAGAGGTTCTTCAACACACCCATAACTCGAGGCCATACGCCAAATCAAGACAGAAATCAAACACCCAATAGTCCTTGCTACATCTCAGATAAACTCTTCTCATCATGTTCGAACAATCTGAACACATCTCGGAGTCACATCATACTCACAACATAGTCATCCAATCACAAATCCCACTAATAGGGACTCCTACAGACATATAAGTCCCAAACGCATGTGCTCAAACAATCGAAACCTCCGTGCTCAAGCTACAATAAACACTCGGCCTCAAGTCATCCAGTATGGCCCATCATCAGCACGCCAAAATCACATTTTGCACCCACACCATGGAATCACAAGTCGTTGATGCACAACTCATACCGAGCGTTCATATGCGCATACGAAGGCGTGGGAGGAATTCAAAGAGTTACACTGCAAGATGAATCAATGTTGCATGATAATTAAAGAAGAATGGGAAGTATATCCTAAATGTCTTGTATCCTCTCGAAGATAGGTATGGACGTCATCATACCGATCCGCAAGACTCTACTAGACATTTGCTTATGACTTTTAGAACCTATGAACCTAGAGCTCTGATAGCAACTTGTCACGACCCCAAACCCACTAGTCGTGATGGAACCTAACCCAACCCGCTAAGTAATCCAACTAATAACTATCCAATTCCAACAATATGAACAAGACAATAAGGTAAGAAATTATCTGACTTCTATAAATTTCCCAAGGACTGATAGTACAAATCATAAGCTTCTAAGAATAGAATTTACAAAACTGAAATGAAATAATATATCTGTTTGAAAAGTACATAAACAGAGTTTTATAGATCTTAAGCTACCACGAACAAGGGGCATCTTCAACCGAACGCGTGTACATCTTCAATCCAGCTACCATCGAACGCAGCAACATCAGCAGCCAACATCTGCACGCGAGGTGCAGAAGTGTAGTATGAGTACAACTGACCCCATGTACTCAGTAAGTAACAAACCTAACCTTAGGTTGAAAGTAGTGACGAGCTAACACAAGGTTGGGTCTGATACCAGTATTCCACAACAGTTCATAACAGCATAATACAAGTAATAAAAGAGGTATCTCATAATTAAAATGCTCATCTCGTTCACAGTTCCAAAAAATAGGCATGCTTTTCAAGTATCTTAGTGAAAACTCGAATCTTTTACCGAAAATGCCAAAATACGAGCAAGTTTGAAAACTGTGATATTTTCCCAAAATCCTTTCAACAACAAGTAAGATGTTTCCTTTTCTTTCAAGATAACAAGTGAAATATACCTCTATATGCCCACATATCAATGTGTGTAAGAAGTCATGAATGACGTGATACTACATAGCGTGAGCGAAAATGCATCTCTATGCATGTATGTCATGTGTGCATGAAAATTCCATGTATCTCAGAGATGAACCATGTACTCACCCTCACAGAGTACTCATTTCACTGTCTCGCTTCCTCTTTCACTACGTCAATGCTCATCACACTCAAACACTCAACGTTGTACAATAACTATTGTGTTGTGCAGCCCGATATATATATATATATATATATATAGTCAATGATGATAGGCTATAATTACATATTTTAGTAGCTTATTACACTCTATTTTACTACACTTTAATTAAGTTTGAGCTTTAATCACTAGTGTTTTGCACTAACTGCGTGTTTTATGCCTTGTAGGAGTGATTCCGAGTTATACAGATGTTATGGAATTAACTTAACTGATTCGGAGCTTTGACGTCTGATTAAAAGCTCAAGTAATTAAGCCGGGATCGTGTTCGGGGTCAAATTTGATAGTTGAGAACAAATAAAGACTCAAGGAGGCATATTGTGCACTGTCTATTACAATAGACATAACCTTTTTCTCCAAACTCCATTTGGGCTATATAATATATGGTTGGAAAGCTAACTCAAACGGCTAAAACTTTCATGTTTTATGTGTTTTCAAATTCCAAACGGAACAGGGTCAAAAACGCGATCAAAACTGCAACTACGGACCTGACGCGGACTAGGGCAGAATAAAACCCCACTAGCGCGACCTCTAGCGCGGGATTAGCGCGGCCGCGCTAGTGGCGGCCTGGAAACTTGTCCTTTTTCACGCAGGAGAAGGTATAATTGTTTGTGCCCGACCCTACTTGGTATATATACATGGGAGAACGTTATTTTTGGAAGAAGGGACATATTTTGGACACAAATTCGACCTAAGGAGGCAGAGACACAATAGGAGCAAGGCGGAGAATTCTTCTACAAGTTTTTCCTTCCTCTTCCTATTTTTCATTGTTGGTTATGACTTTTAGTGTTGTATTTTTACATATTATTATGAATAGCTAATTTGTTATCTAGTGTTTTGATTGAACCTTTTGTAGGATAAATTCTTGTTATGTTTTTATATAATTTTGCCAAAGTTTAATCTCTATTTGTTCAACTACGTTCTTGTTGTAGTTAATTGAAAGGATCCTCAATTAGCTGTGCCTATTTAGTGTGTATCTACTCGAGAGAGAGTGCATATTTAGATAATTATTAAAAAACATCACTCCCAAAGTATAGGAGAGATCCATAACCGAGGGTTTAACGGTTGGATTAGAGATAACAATACCTTGGGTGCAATCTAAAGTGAACTGTAATACAAGTTTAGCTAGGGTAGCTCGAGAGAGTGAGTCTAGTAGATTATTGTAATTACTCGAGAGAGATTTACAGTAGAATGAGTGTTCATGATTGATAGAGAATACTTAGGCAAAATTATAGAAGACATAGCGGGAAGGAATCCGACAATTGGAGAAATCATAACTCTAGACCTCCTTAATCGTTTCTCCAACCCGTAGTATCTTTAGTGTTAATTTACTATTTTAATTTGTTAGTTAATTAGATATAGGAATCTAAATATTTATAACATAGGAATTGTTCGAACATGTCTTCTTAGCAATATTGAACAGCTGTAGCTAAGCCTTAGTTCTCTGTGGGGTTCGACGCCGGACTTGTAAACTGGATTATATTTGCAACGACCGCTTAGTCGTTTTTATAAGGAATAGTTGGGCGTGATCAGTTGACTGCGCTCATTCATCCCAAGCGCTATATGTTGCGGCGTGCAGCCCGATTCAATCTCTTTGCGGCATGCAACCCAATCCATAATATATATATATATATATAAGTATCCATAAGGCTTTTTGCGGCGTGCAACCCGATCCATATACATAAATATATAGCCTTAAGGCTTGTTGCGGTGTGCAACCCGATCCATATGCATAAATATAATCAATATATTGTTGCGGCGTGCAGCCCAATCCCAAAATGTCATTCTCACTCAGGTCCTCGTCCTCACTCAGTCATCAATCTCTCCAGTCTCACTCACGGGCTCACAATGTCATGAATCAAGCCCGACAACAATGATAAGATGTATCAATAACAACAACTGAGACTGAGATATGACATGAATGCATGAATATGACTGAGTACAAAAATATAAAGAAATCAGTGATATAGCAACAAGAAACGACCAATATGTGTCCTAACAACATCAGCAAGAAGCCTAAACATGATATTTAGCATGAGTGACAGCTCAATTACTTTATCACATGGTGAAGACACAAATATCAATAAACTAGGGCCACTATACAGTGTCATGGAAGCAACAGAGTCCCAATTTACATAGTGCACGCCCACACGCCCGTCACCTAGTATGCGTGTCACCTCAATACCAATCACATAACACGTATTGCGGGGTTTCATACCCTCAGCTCTAAGTTTAGAAGAGTTACTTACCTCGAACGAGCCAATACCAATGTCGAGCAAGCCAAGCGATGCTCCAACGATGCCATCCCGCGTGTTCCAATATCCGAACGGCTTGAATCTTACCAAGAACAATTCAAATACATCAAACAATGCTAAAGGAACCAATCCCGATCGTAAAAGATCAAATCTTAAATCAAAGCCCGAAATCAGCCAAAACCCCAACCCGGGCCTGCACCTCGGAACCTGACAAAACTCACAAAATCCGATAACTCATTCAATTACGAGTCCAACCATAGTACTTTCACTCAATTCCGACTCTAAATCGATGATCAAAACTCAAAAAATCATATTATGAAACTTTAGGCCAAAACCCCCAATTTCTCTTTAAAATTCATCAACCAATTGCTAAAAATGAAGATAGATTCGTGAAATATAACCAAAGCCGAGTAGATAACACTTACCTTGATCCTTGTGATGAAGTTTGCTCAAAAAATCGTCTCAATCCGATCCCACATCTTAAAATATGAATAAAGACCAAAACCCATGATTTTTATACCATATGCCCAGTACTTCCGCATTTCCGGAATATTCCTCGCTTCTGCGACCACCGCTTCTGCGACCACCGCTTCTGCGGTAAATGTATCGCTTCTACGAAAATAGCCCTTCTCATCAACCCCTGCTCTTGTAGACATAAGATCCCGCTTCAGCAAAGAATGTCGCACCAACGCTCCCAAAACCCGCATTTGCGCGTACGCAGGTGCGCTACAAAAATCCGCTTCTGCGGTCTTCCTCACCCAGCCTCTTCTTGCTTCTGCAACCAACTTTCCGCATCTGCGGACTTGCATTTGCGTCCTTTCTTCCACATATGCAGAAACACCAGAACCAGCACCCTTCAGCAATGCAACATGAAATGAAAATGATATGAACCTCGTCTGAAACTCATCCGAGCCACTCGGGACCCCGTCCAAATATGTCAACAAGTACCATAACATAACACGTACCTACTCGAGGCCTCAGAACCAACATAACAACATCGAAATGATGAATAACACCTCAAATAGAAATCTATGAACTTTAAACTTTCAATTTCCATAACACGTGCCGAAACATATCAAATCATCCCGGAATGTACTCAAATTTTGCACACAAGTCCATAAATGACATGACAAAGTTATTCCATTTCCCGGAACAACAATCAGCATCCGATATCCTCAAAGTCAACTTCCAGTCAAACTTATGAACTTTCGAAACCTTTAAATTTACAATTGTTTTCAACTTGTGCCGCAACCTTGTAGAAACATCCAAATGCAAATCTGGGCACACGCCCACATTCCAAAATCACCATCCGGACCTAACGGAACCATCAAAACATCGTTCCGAGATCAAATTCACAAAAATTCAAACTTAGTCAACTCTTTCAACTTAAAGCTACAACAATGAAATTCATTATTCCAAACCGATTACGAATAACCTGAAAACCAAATCGATGATTCACATAAGTCATAACACATCCTACGAAGCTACTCATGCCCGCAAACTACCGAGCAACTGTGACTCTGTCTAACTGTTACTCCACTCTATGAAGTCTCTAATGAAGCACTGAAAACACTGATTATCTGATAATACTAAAGACTTTAAGGTAATGATAATTCGGTTGGGTCGTTACACCCCGGCATGGCCAAAGTTCCACCATATTCAACAATAAATAAACTACAGTATAAAATCCATTAATGGTAACAACACAAGACTGATACACCTGATGAACTACTATATAATTACCAACCGATGTAGACAAAAAAACAGGAACATCAACAGAATTACGAGGCATACTCAAATGTGAAGAAAAATATGATGACATATAAGAATATATAGAACCTAGACCAAACAACACGGAAGCATATCTATGACAGAATGAGATAATATCTGTAATAACTGTATCGGACGACTCCGCCTCAAGTCTAGCTGGAAATGCACAACAACGGGGTTGAGCCCTACCAACATGCCCTCCACGTCTAAGACGACCTCCCACTAACTGGCCTCAACCTTTAACTGACTGACCCCTACCTCAGGCTACCTGACCCCCGCCTCTAGTTGGCTGAGAGGGTGGTTGAGCTACTTGTGCCGGAATCATGGTACGAGTACCCTAGTATGGCATACTGCTCTAATGTTTGGGATAATACTTCCTGATATGACATGCATCTCCACACTCAAAGCATCCTCTCGGATGGTGTGGTTGTTGAATTTAAGACTGACCCTAGTGGCCCAAATAATGACTGTAATAGATCTGAGTCGATGGTGCACTAATGGGAGCTGAAGGTGCATTGAATGATAGCCGCTCGGATTGAGGTCAATAAGCACTACAACAGCCTAAGGTAACATGCATGACATGTAGAGCTGACTGAATCGTCCTGATAGGATGGATTTTACCAAATGAACCCCTGCTTCCAGTTGAGGTGCCACGGAATCCTTCAAAATGACGGAGCCTCTTGTCAGAGGTCGTCTCCCTATCCTGGACTCTGATGCGCTCGATCCTCCCGGCGATCTCCACTGCCCTAGTAAAAGGAATCTCATACTCGGACTCTCTATTGTTGATACCCAATTATTCCTCAAATTATTTTAAATTTGCATATATACCTTCAAAATCAGTTTTTATAATAGTTGGTATTTTTCCATAATTCTTTCACATTTTTTTATCAATTTATTTCTAATTTATCCAGTACTTTTACATCCAATAATTAATCATAAATTGCATTGCAAATAATTTCAAAACATCTCTTGGTTCAATATATAATTTTAATCTTATTAGGATTTAATTATTTCGTAAATTAGCCAATTTGGCATTGTTTGGCTATAATTACAATAGCTTTGCAATCATAGCCTAATTATACATTCTATGTTATTTTAATTCAATAATTAGTCATTTTATATTTTAAATACTAATTAATCACCTTAATTTCACCTATTTAGCCTTAATTTCACCTATTTAGCCTTAATTTCATTTTATGTAATTACTACCTATTTTTATTAATTATTTATCTAATTTTAATGGGTATTTAACAAATATCCATCTTTATTTAAATTCTTGCCTAAATTAAACCTGGTTTCTAACCAAATTAAATAACCCATCAGACCCCCAAGCCCAATATCCTATCTACCCGGCCCAACTCAGAGTCA